>CAJUYH010001594.1:0-47530 GCA_910591685.1 Galerucella tenella
TCGACTATGGCATACTTGCGTGAATCACCCTGTATATTTACATTTATGTTTACATAACGCACAACTCAATTCAAAAGTTGACGTGTCTCGGCATTTTTTATAATTTTCTAAAGTAATGACATAAAGAATTTTATTCCATAAGTGGTTTCCACACTGTATACAATAATATGTCCCCCCTAATTAATAATAATAAAGTTTTCCATATAATTCTAACTTTAGGGGTACATATTGTATATTTTGCGATTTTTCAAAGTTCAGCAACAAATATCTATCTCACTTTTTTATGTCTGGTAATAAAGTGCTAGCTTGTAACAATTGTAGTATTTTCAAAATGCTTCTTTTGTATTTGCGTCCGTGACCGTCATATTTCCTTTTATCTGTTCGTATATAAAGGGTAATATCTGTTGTGCAATTTCAGCTATGGCTATTTTTGTCGTCCCATTTACTTTCTTATTGTTTTGCTGCTCATTTTCTCCCTCTTGATGTTCTCGATCGATTTCGAGAACTATTCGATTCAACAGCCGATGGTGGATTCCGGTCTGTCGCTACCTTTTTGCATTACACCTTTTTCTACTCGACGCTTAATTTTCCAATCAGCTTTTACCTTTTTGTTGATTTTCTTGATGTATACCTACACTTGATGTGGAAATTTCCCTGTTAGGGTGGTATCTCCAAAAAGGTTTATAATTAAAATACATCCCCTTAAGATCGACTATACTAACCGAATTGAAGGGTATTGAAAAGCGGTTGAAATTTGAGAATATAGTTTTTTTCTTTTCTATATTGTAAACACCGTATTTTTAAGGACTTGAGTAACAATTATCAAAAAGGTATCGTTTGCCCTTGACACCTATCTGTATCTGGCTCACAGCACTTAGATCACATGTGTACCATTGTACATCCTTCCGAGGAGTTTTCCTCCTAGGTCATTGTCCATCCTGTCCTTCTCAGGAAGGTGGACAGGTCACTCCTTTATATCGGCAGATGTAGGCCAAGACTCACTGAACACACACTCTCTTTTATTGACGATAACTCCGGACACTCGCATGAGACATGCCTGACAGTTTCATCTTCCTGTTCACACATCCTGCATAGAGGTGTGTCCACTAGCCCCATAGTATGAAAGTTTCCTTATTTGACAGTGGCCAGTTAGAAATCCTACTGTTAAACGTAGATTTTTCCTGGTCATCGCCAAATATTTCTTCGGCGCCAGCTTCCCAGGGTCGCCCAGGGTGATCCTGGCAAGACTGCATCCTTTGCATCCTCTGCCCTTGACACCTATAGCTCAGGTGAGAAAGAGAAGGGAGCACAAATAAAGGTGAAAAAGCAGGTGAGAGACATTAAAAATAGAGGCTGTTATTAAAACAATAATGTAATTAAAGAGGAGTCAAAAAAATGTAGGTATACGTGGAAAATGCGTATAGAAAAAAAAGTTTCGAAGAAAATTTGAAGATTACGCCATTATTTTTGAAGTACGGTATGTTATATAATTTAATTTTTCAATTTATTAGTGTTAATTCGAGGAATTTGGTAAAAAAAAAAACGATATTTTAGTAGAGTTTACGTAGAAAATTAATGATAATACATTAAGAAAAATTTTTTACACTGTATTTGTAGATACGCTATTTTAGAACACATTTGATATTAAATTTTTTTTTCTCAATTCCATTGTTTACTTACTATCGTAAAATTAAAAACATGAAAATCGATGTTCAAAATACTACTAGGGAAATTTCGTAAATTTTGGAAAATAATGCAGATACAAAAAAAATATCCAGACAAATTTTGTAGATAAATGTATTAGCTACAATTTTTTATTAGACCATTTTTCTGTGTTTCCATTATTTAAGCAATTAGAGTGAAAAAACAAAAAAAAAAGTTCTAAACGATTCTCCGGAAAACTGCCTGTCTAGCACCTTAAAGTTTTTCTCATGTTAATCACAACCCTTTTAAATATTCAATTTTCAATTTTTTTGTATTTTCTGCTACCTTTTATGGATATTTTGTGTACTTTGACTATAGGCTACTGTCTCACGAGCGATATTTTGCCCAAACTTCATTGCTGGCTAGTAAATTTTACTTACATTCCTTATAGTATCAATAACCATTTATATATTGTTTAAATTTTCAACCTCTACCATTCTGTATTTCAAAAATAGACCGCTCTTCATCTTTTGATGAACTTTTTTTTATGTGAAATTGAACATTTTTAGTTTAAACGTACTCAAGATTTCTAGAATAAAAATTTTTTCCGCAAATCGCTAGGAAATTTTGACATTCCTGTCAAAATTTCTTGAAGAAAAAGTCAGGACTTCCTTACTGTAAGGAAATGTCATTTCCTTACTGTAAGGAAATGATATTTCCGTACAGTTGTTAGTGTTCTACATAAATGATTGAAAACACATTGCTTATAAGGATTTAATTTATATTTTGAAAACATCAAGTCATTGCTGAATACATTTTTAAGATCAATTTGTTATATTTACAGTAATTTGACAGTTAGTACAATTATTGAACATTGGAGGAACACTCTTAGAACTATGAGAAACATTTTGGACAACATGCAGGGTGGTAGGGTCATTTTGTTGAATATTTTGTACTGTGAAAATTTTATTTGCCACCTCAACCTTATTGTTAAGCGATTCTTCGATATATCCTTCAGCAACGTTTGATGACTTCCATCCGCCATGCCTCTTTAAACTAGTTATGTCGGCACCAGAGTCAACCAATATTGTTGCAGAAGACCGACGAAAGCAGTGACCAGTATATTCTGTCGGATTTACCAAGTTCAAATAAGTAGCAACTATTTTGGGCATTTTTCTAAATTGATGAATTCCTACCACTTGTCTACAACCCTTTCCGCTTTGATATTTAAAGAAAAATCGGTCACTGTTCATATTTTCTGGTCTTAACGAAACATACTTTCGATAAACATTCAAGTAGATCTGATTAATTACAAATGATCTTGGTTTGTTGGTTTTCGAATCAGGTATGCTGATTAAAAGCTTAGATTCTAAGTCTTCTATATCGTGTACAGTCATTCGGACTAACTCATCCATTCTACAGGCCCCAGAAATACCAAATATTACAGCCACCTAAAAAATAAATAAAGCTATAATCTAAATAGAAATTAAAACCTTGTAAATTACCTTAATCATTAAATTTTCTTTATCTGGAGCTTCCTGGATAAATTTTTCAATTTCTTCCTTCGTTAAAATCTTAGATTTCTTTGCCCTATAACCTTGAGCTTGCCGTTTCAATAAAGAACGAAGTTTTGAGTATGTAGATATATCTACATTGTGTTTAAGTGCAAGGGTTGACTTCAGCATTGAATAATTGGCCCATAATGTTGAAGATTTCATCTTTAAACAAAGGTCTAGGAAGTATGCCATTACAACATTTTCTGAGAAAGAACTCGTATTTTTACTCATGCGATAATCCATAAAACGTCTGTATGCATTTTCGTACTTTTCTCTTGATTTCTTTGGCAATAATTCTAATGAAGCAGTATTCACTGCCTCAACCAGCTCTGGAGGAGTCCCAGGAATGGAAATTTCATCATCACTTATCATTTTACTTTCGAGAACACCAGCAATTAAATTTATAAGCGTCGAAGTTTGACAATTCAACCTCAATACGTTTCCATAGTAACCCAAGTAATTTTATTAGGAATTTCAAAGCACCATTTATTTGGGAATAAAATTATCGCGTTTTTTTTAAATCAATCAATCAGCCGTATTCCGTATTATGTATGTTATTTTTAACGATGGTCCGTTATGTTAAAATAACGATCGTATTTAACTATATTGTTAACTGTTCTGTGATTCCCTATCAAGCTTCATTAACGATATTGTTAAAATTATATGTTAAAAAAGAAGTAAGTTTTGATTCTCACGAAGCGAGATGGAACGATACACCTTCAGTGAATGTGAAAAGAGATGGATTCGGTCTCGTTAGATCCGTCAAAGTATAACCTTTATATAACATACCATCAAAACATATGACAGAAGCAGGGACAAGGGTCATCTGACAGAAGTGCAATTTGTAACGCGAGGAAAGTTTACATTTAAGTGTACTTAATATAATTATAAATGGTAGAACAAGTACGCCTTCCAAAAACAACAAGGCCACAGTATGACATGCTGTTGGAATTTTTAGAAAATCGTCCTATTGTAATAAGGGGGAAGAGCAAACCATGCGAGATTAAAATAATTAACAATTTGTGGGAACAATTTGCTAATAAAGTTAATATAAAAAAAACAGGACCATTCAAAAGCAGCCTATTATTTATGTTTGGTTGCAAAAAATTACAAATCACCACGAATATTTAGCAAAAACTGATTAGATTTTTGACATTTGTTCCACTTAACGATATCGTTAAGTCGTAACAAGCTGTCAAACTGGTCCAGTTATTTTAACGATGATAAAATAACGATTCTCGTTGACATAACTATGAGTATGATGATACAGAATCGGTATTTTTAGACATATCGTTATATTACATAAATCCACACTTAACGATGGTCGTTAAATAACATAACGTGATACGGAATAGGGCCGAATATCTGTCGAATTTTAAACGATTTGCGGAAAAATAGTATGTTTACCTCGTAGGAAAAGCCACATTCCTGGACTCTGTGTTGCTAAGTCTCGGCTTGCGCCTCGACTTAGCAATCTTCACAGTCGTCCAGGAATGTTAAGCTTTTCCTACCCGGTAAACTATGTACTATTATTCAATTTTCGCATCCGTCCCGTAAATTTGTAAAACCCATCTCTAACTTCGCGTCAGTCATAACAAAAATAAATCTGCCAAATCTGTTGTTCACTCCATTTGTTTAAAAACAACAAAAAAATTAATTCATTAGTGTCTTTTTTTGTGACAGTCCAACACGTCTGAAAAAAAAACCGTTTAATAGCATCATTTGAAAAATACAAAAATTTCGTTAGTGAACGTATTTATTTTGCAAACATGACAAAACTTTGGACAATGGAAACGCGAACATTTCCGTCAACGATTGTATAACACACAGCGGCGGAGGTGAAGATAATTTACCACTTTTTTATATTTTTTAAATCTACTTCCTGACTAAACTTTAATTTCCTCTTCTTCCCTGACTTCATAATTCAAACTTTTCTTTGGTCTACCTCTCGTTTACTTTTATGCTGATTCTCTTGCCATATTTGCTTTGTTTCTCTTTGAATTTCGGATGTTATAAATGTCAAATATAAGCATTTCAATTTCGGGGTTTTGTTCCCATTTTCTTTTAAGATAGAACTTATCTAATTTACCTCGTAGATTACTTACGTTGCACTGATGCAGACACTCACTCTTGTAGATATAGAAACGGAAAACGCAAAAGGAATACGTTATTAGGGAATGAAAACAAAAAAAGGAACGGAAGACAATTAGACAGCATCTGTTTAACATCTCTCTTATTATGTTCTACTGTACCGTATATACTTTTAACAATGAATTCAAGCGACTCTCTCTCGACATTTAAGAAAATACATCAATAGTTCTTTACATGTTTATATGCTAGACAAATGTGTTGGTACACTGGGGCTTTATTTCGGGTGCTTATCAATTTTTTGAGAAGGTTATTCAGCCAGTTTTACAGTGAGTTGGTCGATATGATAATTTGCGGGCAGTGTTGCCAAAGTAGAGAAGAGGAGTTTGATGGTAACTATTTATATTTAACTTAACCCTTACTAATTAGTGAAGTACTTCACCTGTGTCTTTCAAATAAAGATATTTCTTCCATTTTTTACACGTGAAAAAATACACACAGAATATTTAAAAGCTGTACGCCTTTTCGTTTACACGGTATTTACTTGTTAAGTACATCATGAGTTTAGGTTTTTTTTCATATGGATTTGTTTGAAATTGCACTTTTTACCGCCTCGAAATCATTACTGAAGCTCCAACTATTCACACTCTGTTTCGTTATTGGAATACTGATGTTTTTCCAATATTACTTCAGTGACTCGCTCAAATATTCTGTATATCGTTTTAAAAAAACCTTCGGGTTATTCTCTAAAAAAAGTTTAAATTGTTGCTTTTTCTAATTTTGACATATAAAGTGACACTTTTTAAAACTGATTGACATTATGAAACGTCTTACTTTTTGTAACTAGTTGCGTAAAGTAAAATTTTATGCAATTGGTGACTAAAAATGTATTTCAAAATTAGTGACAAAAAGAATTATTCTATTTATTAAATTGTTATACTACAAGTTAAAAACATACATTAATTAATTATTATAAATATTGATAACACAATTATTGCAATTATTCAAATTAATTCCCGACGACATATTTTTTTCATTGCTCGGACTTGCTGTTATTTGGGAAGCGGCGCACATTGCATTATATGTTTCACCAAATATTTCTTGCGCTATAAGTTTTTTATTATTCATGGAATTTTCAACATATCCCTCCGCAACAGAGGTAGATTTCCAACCTCCATGCCTCTTTAATTTTAAAATATCAGCGCCACTGTCTGCTAGGAAAGTGGCAGAGCTTCTTCTGAAGCAGTGGCCAGTATATAGAACAGGATTTGAAAGACCAACAAATTGTGCAATAACTTTTGGCAAACTGCTAAATGTGTTAATTCCCACAGGATTGCTGGTACATTTTCCATTCGCATATTTTACAAAAAATCTGTTGTGTTTAAGAGCCTGGGGACGCAACTTAATATATTTTCTTAATATTTCAACAAGATTCGTATTTTCAATGTCTCCAGTGGTAATTGCAAACGACCGTATAACTTTTGTTTCTGAAGGTGGGATATCAACACGAAAATGGCTTCCTTCGTCTATAACATTTTCAACTGGAAGATATGTTAATTCTGCTTTTCTGCATGCTCCTGCCATTCCAATTATCATTGCAACCTTAGCCATTAAGTTTCTTTGTCATCAGCTTCCACTAAAAATTTGGCAAAATCTTCTTTAATAAAAACTTTTGACTTTTTAGCACTGAACCCGTCCGCTTGCCTTTTAAAATATGCTACCAAATTTGTATATTTTTTAATATCAATATTCCCTTTCAGATTTAGCTCAGACCTCAACATTGTGTAAAGTGTCCATAATGTGGAAACTTTTAGATCTTTCTTACCCTCAAAATATGCAAGTAAAACTTTCTCATTAACATGTTTAATTTTCTTCTCATCACACCACGTAACAAATTTTTCGTATGCCAAATCATGAACTGCCTTTGACTTTTTGGGAATTGCTGATAATAGAGCATTACCTGCTGCCTCTTCAATATCGCTTGGTAGTTCTTCAGTACTTGAATCACTCATTTTTTAAAAATAAAACTAAAAATATATCAATCTCGCTAAAAACCTTCCGTCTAGACTTTTTTACAAAATGTCAAGCTGACAACAAACTAAATTTATGTTTTCCAAATTTTTATCAATTATATTAAATTTTATTTTTTTATTACTTTCTTCAAAATTAGAAAAAATCTTGTATGCAATACGATACGAAATGAAATTTTGTGTAACTTGTGAGTTTTTGCGAAACTCACTTCGTTCGTTCTTACGCGTTACACAAAATTAGGCATTTCGTAACTGATGGCATAAATAGCTATTTCAATATCTTATGCTATAGACGAGATTTCAACGTTGCCACGCTGCATTTTTGTTATCTGTACACCGTGTATACTGTGCCCTAGTCAAAGTTACCAGTCAAAGTGAAACTTTAGATGTTATTCTCTTTATAAAGTCACCGTGAGTAATGAGATTTTTAATCCAGGTGATAGAAAACGGCGCCCAACGGCGGGCAAAGTTGGTGTCAATGCAAAATAGTTTTTTTTTTCTTTTAGCAGCATGGGCTGGGGAAATTTAATAAGCTCTACCAGACACACAAATTTTAAAATCTCTATTGCAAGTAAAACTTGCTAATAAAACCAATTGACAAGCTTGTCGCTTTTAAAATATATTTCCAAAACAGAGATATTTTGAGAAAATTATCATCATCTCGTCTCTAAATTAACTTTTAATTAAAATTAACTTTTAAATTAATCCCTCTAGCTTTAATCTCGTAGCTGGTACATAGGCGCACGTCTCGCTCGGGCTTAGGCTTCGTTATTTCCAAATCTGCAGCTTTCGAGTGTCTCATAAATATTCCCCTTCATTCCTCCAGGGGTCAACGCATCGGTTGCTTGAGAGACTTTTAATTTATTTTAACCGACACTGAGAAAACTAGGAACATCTCTGCAATTATATGTAAGAATTTTATTTAGAAACTGTAAAGTATTCAATTTTTGTCAATAACAAATTGTTGATATAGTCGAAAGCGCTCTTATCGTGCGGTTTCAAAGGTTATTAACCATAATATGTATGAAATCAGAAGACACAGAGGTTACCAAAATGTGAGATTACAAATATACCCGGAGAAAATAATGATGGTTGATGATTCCTGCACACTGGTTGACGAATTTCCACTTTTTCACTCATTTTCGAAATGATCTATCATATTAAGTACCATTTTTTTTGCTTGAGGATGCAAAATACCGGAAAATTGCTTCTTATTTATTATTCATATATTGTCATATTTAATACCAAAAGAGTGAAAATTTTTTGTCGGCAAAATTTTTCGATTGTCATGAAAGTTTGTTGCTTGGCAATTTTGCGAATGACATTTTTGGATTAAATGTCATTAGCAAAATTACCTAAAAGCAACAAACTTGAATACAAGAGAAAAATTTTACCTTACAAAATTTTTAATTGAGTGGTATTCGACATGACTATTTCACGAGAGAAAAACTAAAAAATCATATGTTTAAACGTTTTATTTATTGCAAACTTCACTTATACAAAGCCCAAGAAAATAATAACATTATTAAAAAAAATTACTTATTTGTGTAAAAAGTACAATTATTATAATTGTACGTTGTAGCATTATTTTGGGGATTGTTTTGCATCATAATCTGTGATGAATTTAAGTAAAGTTAGAAACTGAGGATTACTTTTCTTTATTTTTATTTTCTCGAAGGTTCTCTATAAGTTGGAAATGGTGTTCTTCATTTAATTGTAAATATGGCTTCAAAGAATGGGCAGAAGAATGTCCTGTAAGCTTAATTACTTCTTGTTCACCAACTCCTTCTTTTGCTAATGCAGATATTGCAGAAGCTCTATGTGAATGATTGGTTATTTTTATTTTTTTGTGTCTATACCAATTGATTCTGCCGATATTTTCGACCACTTTGAAATTGTATTAATTCCCAATGGTGAATTTTTGTACCATATTCCTTTCTCCCAATTTGGATGTACTGTTAAAAATAATCTTGTTGTTGTTAGATAAGGATTGGATTCTCTTTTTTCAATAATTTTTAAAAATAAACGAACGGGACGCAAATTGTTGTTAGCATTATTTCTTACCAGCCACTTACTGCCAGATAAAGCTTTTGATCCTCCTTGTGTCGTTTTGGATAAGATTGGATTATATTCTACCCTGCCAGTAATATTACCTTTATTATCATATTCTTTTTTAAAGTAATTAATATCACAATTAGCAGCTTCATTTCCACGCCATGCTAATTCGAACGAACATAAATTAAAAAACTTTTTTTGTAACCCATTAGGATTATCTTCAGAATAGCTTTCTACCATTTCCATTAATTCTTCTTTGGTTAACGCGTTAGAACTTCTTTTTCTGGTTTCAGGTTCAGCCTGAAGCTTTCTACGTTTTGTATCCCTGGCTAATCTAGCAAATTTATAGGTAATATCTTTAAATGGATCAATTTTGATGTTAAATTCTAGAAAATATTTTTCCTGAACCATTTGAGCAGTCGTATTCCAAAGTGTTTTCACACTAGCTTCGGTATAATCAGTTCCATCTCTTTTTTTATGTTAAAACCATAATCTGCAAGAATTTTTGCTATAGCTTGTTCAGAAGTATCCTTTTCTAACGTATAATTACGTGCGTCCAGAAACATTCTAAACTGTTCCCACGCAGACTTTTTTGTCTTCATTGTATTTCGCGGTATACTTTGCTTAATTGTACTCTCTATTTCATTTATTGAATTATTTCCAAATCTTGTATTATTCATGTTAATAATACTTATTTAAATTTTTGAAACAGTTTTAATAATTTTTAGACAGTTAAATAAATAAATAAACAATTTTGTTTCCTTAGAAACCACTAACAAAGATTTTATATTGAATTTTATCACAGTGATATAATTTTATACACATATCTTCTGTATGTTCCTTGTGGTATATTATTCATTCTTTTTTTAATTTCTTGGGAAATTAAACCACAATATTTTTAAATTCTTTATTTCAACGTTGTCTACCTACCGTTGTCAAGAAAAAATAAGTAGAAATTAAGTAATTTTTTTATCCCTAACTGACACAACAGAAAAAATTTGACAACTAGACAATCAAAAATTATTTTGAAGTTTAAGACTGCAAAATTTTGTTATCAAATTTTTATTAAGGTCCATTCATAGTAGATCATATCTGTGGCAAAATGTGAAATGAAATATTTCATTTTATGACATTCCAACGATATGATAGTCTACTAGAAATGGAATCCAGTGAAGTGCACGTTCCAGGAACGGTTTTTATTGGGATAGCGCGTTTTTTTCGCTTATATTGGAAATGTTGTTAATAAAACGCGTTTCTTGATAGTTTTTTTGTGTACGAATATTTAAGTTTTTGAAATATGTATACTCAGTTTTGTGATTTTGTGTATTGAAATGTGTATCGATTAACACATAGATTTGATATATTAAACGTCAAAAAATTGCCGCGACAAGGCAAAAATTGCCAGTTCAAAACCTTCAAATTTTGTCAGTTATTAACGTACTCTAGTGAAATAGTATGTCTTTGTTGAATCGTATGACCCGCATTATAAGACTGCATTTGACTATACCACTTTTCGCGCACTCATTTATCTATTTCAATGGTTCCGGCCATAGAATTAATGTTTAGATCTGTGGTTCCACTGAAAACTACTTGACATGTAACCAACTACCAAAGAACAAGCAAGTGCAATCATCTTTTACCAAGAATTTACAGAATGTCAGTTTGCACAATAATAAAAGGAATTAACTGAAAAAATCACTTTACAATCTTATTTATATCAAATGTTCATTCCACTTTTCGCAAACTGATGTTAGGATCTGTGGTTGTAACACAAACAAACGATTTGACATCTGTCAACAACCGACACTGACAATTTTGCGCACTTATTGATATATTTCGATGGTTCTATCCAGAGAGTTGATGTTTAGATCTGTGGTACTATCATAAATAAACTATTTCACATTTGTTTATTGTCACAAAGAGTTCCGAGAGAGAGATTATCGCCGAGGCCGCTCCGGCCGAGGCAAGATAATCTCGAGGTCGCGAAAACATTTCGCGGCCATAGTATACACAATATTTTTCGTGCAACCGTGAAAATTACATAATTTCAATAAACATTATGTCTCTTTAGAAGAGACAGTTAGTTTTTGGTTCGAAATTGTCATATTTCAGAAATGTCAAATGCTGTAGTGGCGTTCAGTTTGCCGGCAGTCACTATGGGAACGGCCGTAAAAATTTTTGTCGGCCGCAAAATATCATTCTCAGGGTAACGGCCGCAAAATATCATTTTGCGGCCTCTGTTGCGGCTGCAAAATGCTTGTTTTGCGTCCGGTTGCACGAAAAATGTGTTCCTGAATGTTTATTTTGAATTTTTCTTTCCTATTTACAAACAATCGACTTGTAACTATCTCGAAATGTTTGTTTTGGGCTCTAAATGTTTAATAAGTAATTAGGATTGATAAAGCATCATTAAAATATAATCTTTTTACAAGTTGTTGCTTGAAATGGTTGTTTTGGGTTTAATTTAGATGAAAGTTTTAACGAATATTGCGTTCTATATACAAGAGTTTCTGCACAAATTAAATTTAATGCATCCCTTGGTGATTACCCGTATAAACCACACATAAACTATAACTTTTTCACGTACTACATTTATTCCTTGATTCGTAAAACCCACGAATATCTTCACAAATATACAACATGCACTTCTCTCCGTCCACGCCATCATTCTATATAAATAATCCACTTTAGCAGTTTTTTTTTAAGTTCAATATCTGCGCAGATCCTTCAACTCAAGTCCTTGTCAATAATCAACTGGATAAATATTGAATTGGGAAGGTAATATAAGACAATTTTTCTAGATGCCTTCCATTCCCATTCTTTTTTTGTCGCCACAATCATTCAGGGGCCTGAAAATAAGGTTCAAAGAACACTTTTTATTTTTTTTCGACTCCGAGGATAATCCAGCTGAAGTCGTGATGATATTTTACCGCCTTCTTGAGATCACAATAAAACTAACTTTTGTTATAGGGTGGATTTGAGGTTAATAGGGACAAATGGTCAAGTCTCAAGTACGTTGGGTTGACTTAATGTCTCGACCTTTTTGTGTTTGAGATTCGAGATCAAAATATTGAATATTGTGAAAATAAAATACATGTATTTCAGTCCCCTCTTTGCCAGTTCATCTGCTATTTCATTTCCTTCCATTCCAGTGTGACCTGGAATCCATAGTAAAGTGACTATATTGTTCTCGCCTAGTTCACACCATTTTGGAACTGATTACACAAGAGTTCAGTGCCTTAATGGCTGCTTGACTATCCGACATTATGATAATCCTTTGTCTTCTGTATCCTCTATCAATATTGAACTGGGCGCACTTTCTTATGGCGTGGATTTCCGCTTGAAAGATACTTGGGGTTTTTCCCAAGCCTTCAGAGTGTTTGTTTCCTGGCCTGAACACTCCTATTATACCAGTTCCTTCTATTGCTTTTGAGCCGTGGGCATCCTCTGTGGGCATCCTCTGGTAGTGCAGATGGAGACAATGTCTTTGCTCGTCCTCGTCTCTGCTACTCTTGTGGTGAGCAGTTCCGACATCCATTTGGATGTTGTGCTATCTACACCTCTTCTGTTTAATGCTCTTTTGACAGCCTCATGTGGAGTATTGTCAAAAGCTCCTTCTATGTCCAAAAATGCACATACTACAGTTTCTTGGTTGTCTAGAGCAGGGGTCTCCAAACTTTTCAGCACCAGGGCCAAACTGATAGCTAGGGTAAGTTCAGAAGAGCCGTAGTGCTAGGGATGTAGTTTTATTTTTCACGGGACGAATCAGAGGCCCTGGCCCGCGGGCCGTAGTTTTGAGACCCCTGGTCTAGAGCACATATCCTCCGTCAGTTGTACCAGTGCAGTCTCCGTAGATCTAGTGTGGGAAAGTGACACTTTCAAAGCTAAAATACGTGCGAGAAAGTGGGTCGTAGAAAAATACATTTTTCAAATTATGGCGAATGTGCTTGTCAATTTCATAACATAGTGGATGCGCCGGTAATTTTTAAAATTTGGTGGATGCGGTGGAAGTTGAAAGCTTTAAATTTGTCGTGAAAATAAGCATAAAAACATTTGGTAAACATCTCCAAGCACTAACAATTTATAAAGATTACTGCAGAACAGACACCTACTTTAGTGGTACAAATCTGGCAATATTATCAAATCTTTTCTGTTGTTGTTTCTGCTCTTTATCATTATGTGAAGTTACGGTCCAAGTGCCTCTGTTTCGCCATTGATTTTTACGACAGACATAAATCTTCTCGAGCACGAAGTTGTTTTCTACAAAAAAAGTTTAATAAACTACATTTCTCAGACGTTCATATCATAAATATTTGCAAGATGAAGTTGATCTTTGTATAAAGACACAAACACCTCAATTTCTCGTATATATCTAATATAATTTTATTTCAGTTTCAGATAATATCGACTACGTAACTGAGGATTTCTACAAAAATATCAGTCGGATTGCCGTGGAAAATTTATTGGAGACACGACAAAATGGCACGTTTGTTATCAGACCGTCCCGAAATTCAATTCTAGGTACAATATCTGTCGTTCAAGACGGTAGAGTGTTACATTTGAATATAAGGCGACGTGAAGATGGCTTCGTTGCTCTTGGAAACGAGAAAGTGAACGAAAAGTGCTTTAGAGATGTGAATACGTTAATTAATTATTACATCAGTAATTATTTAGTATTATTTTCGCAAGGGGAGACGGTGTACACTTTACTTTTACCTTTTAGAGATAATAAAAATGCCTGATTCATTTTCACATTGTAATGTTTTTCTTATTTATTTGAACTGTTTTTACCGGGGGATAAAATTATACGCTCACTATGGCTAATTACTATTTATTTATTGAAGAAACACTTACACACTATTAAAAACTTAATTCATATACACTAGGGTGTCCGTTATTTACCAATTTGATTTTTGACTTTGCAGCGCCTCGAAAATTTTTAGTTCACGACCTAAAAAAAATATCAAACCCATATAAGCCCTTGATATTGTAATGTTTTTGGTGGTGTTAGTACTAATTTTGGCCGTTACCGCGGCTCCGAAGATGGTGGTTCCGAATCACGATCATCTCTCCTTGAAAATCCTCGATCTCTATTTATATTCACTATCCGTTCACTCACTGTATACTGAAACTGTTTACTGGTTCACTGTATACTGAATAACTCCCCGATTCACTCGAAAACCCGCGTATATATAGTCCCTCGAATCTCTAGAACTTTCTTGAATTCACCACCTCTGCGTATACTTTATAAATCGAGAACATTCGCGATATACCATTGTATTGCCTGGTACATTTCCAGAACAGTCTGGATATTACCTGCGAAAAAACCTTTCTAGAAAGGTCGCATTCATAGTTTGCGACAGGACCGGCTTCGGAATCAGTTCGTAACAATATTCATAATAAACCGTGCCTCCAAGACGATACATTTTCCATTTAAATAACATGGGGTTTTGGCACTTTTTACAATTAATTTTAATGTCTCTATGACAGTTTATAAATGGCAACGGCAAACAATTATTTTTGTAGAAAATTGAATGCTCTACAAAAACTTTCTCTTAATATTTTTCGATATATTCACTTGCTTGGAAGTTATTCAGGGTTAAAGTTCAACTAAAAATTACTTATCATATTCTTTTGTATTTTGACCAAAAAACTATCGTTGTTTATATTAAAATTACAGATACAGATTTTCTTCTATTAGATAATACTACTTGGTCTAATCATCCAGATTATTTGAAAGGTTTAGAAATTGTTAAGCATCTAAAAGTGGTCAATGATTCTGCAGAACGAGCTGTCAAACTAACTGAAGAATATATTAATACTCTAGCTAAGCACGAAGATCAGAAACCGTATGTTCTTCAAATTGTGAGTGATTATAAAAAAATTTCCAAATGCCACCAAAGAATGTTTAACAAAATAAATTTGGTTCATCAATGTGTTGGAAACTTTGTCATATTTTTATTAATAAAATGTGATAATTCAAGTTTAATTTATATCGTCAGTAATATTGAATCAAATTGGTAAATAACGGACACCCTAATATACACACTACTTAATGTCTACCAATTTATCGACACTCGGTATAATAATTGTCCTAATTTATCTTCAACACTATTTATATCCACTCACTGTATACTGAAACTGTTTACCGGTTCACTGTATACTAAACAACTCTCCGACTCACTCGAAAACCCGCGTATATATAGTCTTCTGCAACTCTAGAACCTTCTTGAATTTACCGCCTTCTACGCTTCGAGAGTTCGTAACAATATGTTATCCTGTTTTCAACCTTCCTGATGTGAAAAATATTATCGGGTAAGTACATTTTTTTTATTATTATTTTGAATCTTAAACACTAGTGTTGATTTTTATATTTTACTTTCTAAAAATGGTAATGGTTTCATTTTTCTTACGTCATTTATATTCTAGCGCATAGTATTACATAATTTATAATTTTTACAGTTCATTGTATACAGGGTGTCCCACGACGCGTTAAAACTATCTGTATATGGCAAAATACTTATAGTAAAATAATGAAAATTTCTACGTTTGGGTTTTCGGATACGATCTTTTTAACTAGAATATTTTCAAAGATGGCAGACTTCCGGTTCTACCGGAAATCGACTGCAACTTTGTTATTTTGAATAGAACACCCTGTAAATTAATACATTTTTAAAATCTACGTGAAATTTTAGTATACTTTTGTCTGAAGACTTTTTTCGAAAAATGCATATTTTTTGAGTTATTAATTTTTTTGTCAAAAATTTGAGGGTTGTAGACCCTTACAAATTATTTTTTTAAGAGGATACCCTTAAAAATATGAAAATGGTTTCTGTTCGGTTGCTTTTAGCAAGGTTAGACGTATTTTAAACTATGTTGAAAATTTTTTCATTTCATACAGGGTGTGTATAAAAAGTGTTCAAAGTTTAACTTCATAAATATCAAATTTCTTTATTTTCTTAAACAGAACCACCCGGTTTTTTCCATTTTAATGCATCCAGGGGTAAAAAATAAGGCAAATTCCTGTATACTTTTAAAACTCTTTTCTAACTAATTTATGAACCACTGTTTGCATTAATACATGCATTTTACGTGCGGAAAATCTGTTTCTTACTAAACGAGGTTTCTTGCAAATTTTCAACTATTCGGCGCACCGGTTAGATAATATAATAGAATTTCCTAGTTTAAGGGAAAACGGCGTTTATATAATACATATATATCTCCCTAATCGACGTCACACTGATCGTTAATGGCTGGTATCAGACATATGATCCCAGCTGGGTAATATATGATAAAGATTTTCCATGGAAATGCTGTTATTGAAAGTCTACGAATATTATGAACATTAACAGAAAGAATTTGTTGAACAGAGCTCGAATTTTCTTTTAGTTTTCTTGAAAAAACAAACATAAAGACAAAACGTATCGACAGATTGTCCCAGACTTGAAAATTCTTCTGATCTAAATTCGATTTGTAGAAAGACAGAAAGAAAGATTAAGTCTCTGGTTTGTTTTTTGTACTAAAATGGATGAATTTGAAACACCAGTCGAATAAACTATTTAAATAAGGCACGTCAAGATCGAAATGTCTCAGGTTGAATTGACTTATCATTTGTTTACGAGGGGCATAACAAAAAAAAAGATCGAAAAAAGTTTGAGCTCTTTTTACTCAAGTCAAAAATCAGCATTAAGCTTTCATACTATACAGTATGAAATGAATTTCGTGAAATTTCGTAAAATATATTGAGTGTTTGGTACTTTTGAACTACAAAAGACAATCGATATACAGTGTGACTCATTTTGTTTGGAAGCACCCCTGTGAAATCCGCATTTTCCAACCGATTTTGTTTAAATTTGTTCAGAACTTTAGTTCTTTACGTTAGGTTGGAGCGAAGCGACAGGGGGTGATGTTCAAAAGATCTGACTGTAACGTTACGCTATGTTACGTTGCTGCGTTATGTGCCTTGAGCCTCTCTCTCTCTCTCTCGTTTAAGGTAGTCGTTCGATAGTCGCTGCAGAGACATGCTGCAGCTGAAGGCGGCCGAGGCAAGAGGCAGAGACACTACTGTTCTAATGAATTCTAATGATACACTGTTTGATGCACGCTGCAGCAGCAACTAGCTTACTAGGAGTCTCGCCCTGTCTCTGCTGCTTGGGCGCGCATCTGCGTCCGGTCCAGTGTGGAGGCACGAGGCAGTCGTTCTGCAGCAAATGTCGTGTATTGTTGTGTTATTATCAAACAATGGATAAAATAGTGAAAAATACGCTATCGCAATCAAAGTCGTCAGTATTTTTAGGGGAAGATGATCCACTTATAGATTTAGTTAAGCAAAACCCAACTTTATACGACCTTAAACTAGAAAGTTACAGAGATATTGTAAAGAGGGAAAGTATTTGCTGCGTTCTCTTGCTTTTCCTATATAAATAGCATAATATTAAATCCTGATCTTCCTCTCCCTCTAATAAAATTCGTTTGATAATTCTATTCTTATTGGCAGACATTCTACATCCTTCTTTCTTAACAGCAAAAACAGTACTGATCTGTTATTCTGTCGCATGCTACGAACGAGCCCTCTAGGTTTCTCCTGTCCTATCTCGGTCGCTTGCCTCTTGCTTCGGCCGCCTGCACCTTTAGGCCGGCGACACATTTGCGGTTGCGGCTGCGGTTGCAACCGCGCGGTCACAACCGCTATAACGTCCACACATACAAGCATACACCTTGTCATACCGAGTCCGTCAGTTCAATAATCAACATGGATTTGGGAGAAACGGTTGGTATAATTTATGCTCAAATTAAGAAATCGAAGCAAAAAAAGAGGTTCTTCCAAATTCGGGAGATCATGTTTACCCCTATGTCCTGGTGGGCCACGAAGCTTTTGCTCTGCACGACAATTTATTAAGGCCTTATCCAAGGTGTAACCTAACAGATAACAAGCGAATTTTCAATTATAGATTAACAAGAGCTAGAAGGTTCGTGGAATGTGCCTTTGGAATTCTGGCCAATAATGGCATGTGTTCCATAGTAGCATATTAGTGCAACCAGATTTTGTTGTGATGGTAGTAAAAGCAGCTTGCATCTTGCACAATTTTGTTGGAAGAAGGGATGGTTACAAATTTGAAGACACGATAACGTGCTGCTTAGATGATACAGATGTACATGGGACTGGTGGTCAACAACTACGAGGACAACATGTCAAAAATCTTTTTACTGATTACTTCGTATCGCCTGAAGGCAGTTTAAGTTGGCAAACTGATATGATATAAACAAATATATAGTGGTTGTTTAATATACAACTTGTTCTTTACGTTAGGTTGGAGCGACCGGGAGTCGCGGCGCAAAAGATCTGACCGTTACGTTGCTGCGTTATGTACCTGCGTTATGTGTTTACGAAGCAGCGATTCATAGGCTAGAGAAAACTGTAATGCCGCCATATACCGATGTCTCGGGTTGAAATTTTACACAAAGGTTGATAATATAATAGTATAATGATCGATTGTTGATAATCGTCCGTTTTAAACTAAAAAGAAATGCTGGAAAGATTTTAAATTAATCGATAGATTGAAGAAAAAAAGAATTTTGTAACGGAATAATTCATTTACTACTCTACAACTACAACTTAATGATAATCGATTGTTAATCCATCAATAATAATCGATTATAGATTGATTAATAATGAAAATAAGAAGCTATAACTCCATAACGGGTTAAGTTATCGGCTTCGAATTTTTACTGTGCAATATGTTTGAACCCTTGTTTTTGTTTACCATGTTGCCATTTTTAAAATGTATCTACATTCTACGTAAAAAATTAATGAAAATACCACTTTTTCCAAATAACTTTGTCGTTAATAAAAATTTTTATGAAGTTTTGGTTGTTTACATTTGTGATGATTGTGAATCCAGTGGTATAGTTATATCTGAGAAAAAAATTTCCTAATGTACTTTTGTCTTCTTTGGCAAAGGAAAATTAACATAGAGGGCTTTGAAAATAGTAATTCTATGAAAATTTGTGCCAAAATACTTTTTTTGATACTGAATATAACAAAAAAAAAAATTAAAACAAACTTGGTTGAAAAATGCGGATTTTACGTGGGTGCTTCCAAACAAAATGGGCCACACTGTATGTCGTATGTCTATCAATGGGTTGGAACTTTGGAACTTAAGCCGAGTAAGATAGTAGCATGAACAACATCGAATTTAAACAATGAGAGTCTTTAACTGGAACAGAAACAAATCGAGTTCTATTTCTCTGGGTGTAATTATAAAGCCGGGAGTAACGGCAAGAAAATGGAGATGAAGGCTTGACGTTAACAAACAAGAAATTCGGTGTGTTCATCAGATTATCCGACCTATATATACGCGTATATATAGTCTCAGTTTTCAGTTATTCTATGGAGTGAAAACTTGCTATTAACAATTAAAAGAGATGGAGTTACTCGAATCATTGTTGAATAATGAGACGGGTTCAACGGGTTGTTTCTTATATATATTCCAGTAAATAAAGGAAAAAAGTTAACATTAATTACGCCCTATTTTCATCTTCCGGTTGGAAGTTGCATTTGGTACCTCATTAAACATGAGACAAAGTTCTGCATGAAAACGCGTGCGAGGGCGGAGAAAATGGCCCCAAAAGACCAGAAAAATAGGTTTTCAGTCAATATCTCCTAAAATATGGCAGTTAGAGATTTTTGATTCGGATAAAAATTAAAGTTCAGTTAATTTTCTACAAAAATGGTCTTTATAATTTTTCTCAAAAATTTGACCGGTTTCGAGAAAAACGGCACCAAGCGCACCTCGAATAATGAGCTTCTGTGCTGTATGCCGGAGAGCACAGTCCGTGTATTTACACATCAGCGGGGGGACAAATTATTCAATAACTTTGTGAAAAATGCATATTTTCTCATGATTCGAAGTTCATGTGAAAGAGGAATTCTGCTGCTATCATACCCTGTGAATTGAGTCACGCTTGACTCTTTTGGCCATATCGGAACACGGGTCAAACTTTCTGCTCCCGGGCAATTTTGACCTCGCCAGGAATTTGTTTCTATTTTTTTGTATTGCACTAATTTACTCAAAATTTTCTTGATTATGGGTCCTCATAAGGTCCTTTGTCATCCCTGAAATTTGTATACCCTAATTTTTTTAATTTTCATTTAATCGTTGTTTATCGAATCCCAAATTTTTGCTGTTTTTGGATCGCGGGGAAATTTTGTGAACAACCATCAATTAAAAATTTATACATGATCCGATTGGTCTCTCTCATCATTTGAAAGCTAAGAATGTCTACCTTCCGATTGTGCAATTACTTTTTTTGACGAAGTCGTATATTTTTCAATAAAATTAGAAGACGCGGGCTCAAGGAAAAAACCCACTTTTTTTTTGGTGGTTTTTTTTCTCCCTGCTCTTTATTTCTAACATTTTAACACCTTAACTAGTGTAGTGGGGGAATTCCCACCTTTCCATCGATGTATATAAGTCATACCTTTGATACCCCGGGGAAAAACCAGTATATCTAAATGTATACGCTATAATTTATTACTTTCGTTCCTCCGTCGTTCGCCGCGCGTGTGCTCTACGTGGCGCTCGTGTCGTCTGCTCATCTATTTGTGGTTCGTGTGAGTCACTCCAGTGTTCGAATTATAAAGACAGCGATAATATGTTATCCCAAGAGGTAGAATTAGAGGAAACTGTAGACTCAGAAGAAGTTGTTGACGGGGTAGAGCTAGAGGGAGCTCTAGACCCAGAAGAAGTTCTTGACCAAGAATCAGATGATGACTGGTGACGAACAGATTTATGTCATAATTGCAATGTATTTTTATATACTTTTTTCATCAATTCACGGACAACTAACCCGTGAATCTCTTGTACTTTTGTTAAAAATTTTCTATGTAATATTTTAGTCTATAATGTATTATTCTTGTATCATTATATTGGGTTCTCCCGTTGATAAATTAATAAATAAATAAAAAATATATATTTTTCTATAATAAATGAAACATGGAGAACGTTTATAACTCGTTATTCCAAAAACCTCAATCAGTCTGCAAGAAATTGTTGCTGAGTATTATGGGTGAATATTCTTTACCAAAAGCCTAATGGACTTCAGTTTTTTGCCACATATGCAAAGCTGATTGTTGCTTGATTCAGGTCCACTGGTGAGGTCCATCTCGCTAGAATTAATCTTATAGCCCGTTTTCCTAATAAGTATATCTTGAGGCCTCATCTGAGAGGAAAACAAGACCTTCGGAAACATAAATATCCATCAAAAGTGTCTGGTTACAGGGTTTCTCATTTATGGCACCGATGATTTTTCCAATCTGTAAAATGTGGTGGCGCCATCTACAATTGGTTTCCACAATCCAAAACATTGGAAATAATGGATTTCCAACACCCCCAGCTCAAATTTTGTACAAAACTTGCATATTTCACAAGTCTCAAAATTTCCGGTATTTCAACCCGATTTTTTTGCAGAAAATATTGATGTTGTGAAAAAAATCATAAGGACCATTTTTGTAGAAAATGACCTGAACTTCAATTTTTATTTGAACCGAAAATCTTCAACTGCCATATTTTAGGAGATTTTGGCTGAAAACCTATTTTCCTGGTCTTTTGGGGCCATTTTCTCCGCCCTCGCACGCGTTTTCATGCAGAACTTTGTCTCATGTTTAATGATGTACCAAATGCAACTTCCAACCGGAAGATGAAAACAGGGCGTCATTAATGTTAACTTTGCCTTTTTTTCCTCCCTCATTTACTGGACTAATACGCGAGAAGTCAAAAATTACAAAAATTGAACCATCCTCCATATACAGTCCTAAGAATTTTTTACTTTTCCAAAAAAATTGGTCAAAGGTGTTAACGGTTCCAACAAGATGCAGTTAACTCATAAAAAACTCTATTTGGAATGTACTAACAAGCAAATGAAATACGTGCTTTCAGAAAATGTTCCTTTCAATAAAATTCTAACACCAATTTGCACAATTTTACTGTTTGAATGCATTTTTCTAATATTTGTAACCCCGTTTCTCCTTCCTTGACATATGAGGTAGTATCAGCACGTTCGGCTTGTCTTTAATGCATAAGCTGGGATAACATTTTGTACACGAAACTCCATCGATCGACCTTCTTCATCTTTAAGTAGGTGCTGTATTAAGTGCTCACTATTTATATTGAAGCTTTGGCAATAATCGATAATAACTAGCAAGTTATGACCAGTGTGTTAAAAGGTGATATAAAAGTGTAAATATTAGATGTGAACGGTATTTAAAGGGAAATTCAGTTGGGTCGTGTTAGTGGTTAAACTTAATATATTTTTTTTATAAAAATATGCATCTAAGAAATTTTACATTCTCATTTTATCGTCCTGTATAATACGATAGACAAAAGAACATATTTTTTCAAGTTTTGTAATATTTTTACAGTTTTACGAGCTATTTTTTTGTTATTGCAACTTACTTATTTATGTAAAAAATACAATTATTAGAATTGTACGTTGTAGCATTATTTTGGGGATTGTTTTGCATCATAACCTGTGATGAATTTAAGTTAGAAACTGAGGATTCCTTTTCTTTAATTTTATTTTCTCGAAGATTCTCTATAATTTGAAAATGGTGTTCCTCATTTAATTGTAAATATGGTTTCAAAGAATGGGCAGAAGAATGCCATGTAAGCTTAATTACTTCTTGTTCACCAACTCTTTCTTTTGCTAATGCAGATATTGCAGAAGCTCTATGTGAATGATTGGTTATTTTTTTTTTTTTTTTGTGTCTATACCAATTGATTCTGCCGATATTTTCGTCCACTTTGAAATTGTATTAATTCCCAAAGGTGAATTTTTGTACCATATTCCTTTCTCCCAATTTGGATGTACTGTTAAAAATAATCTTGTTGTTGTTAAATAAGGATTGGATTCTCTTTTTTCAATAATTTTTAAAAATAAACGAACGGGACACAAATTGTAGTTAGCATTATTTCTTACCAGCCACTTACTGCCAGATAAAGCTTTTGATCCTCCTTGTGTCGTTTTGGAAAAGAGTGGATTATATTCTACCCTGCCAGTGAAATTAACTTTATCATCATATTCTTTTTTAAAGTAATTAATATCACAATTAGCAGCTTCATTTCCACGCCATGCTAATTCGAACGAACATAAATGAAAAAACTTTTTTTGTAACCCATCAGGATTATCTTCAGAATAGCTTTCTACCATTTCCATTAACTCTTCTTTGGTAAACGCGTTAGAACTTCTTTTTCTGGTTTCAGGTTCAGCCTGAAGCTTTTTACGTTTTGTATCCCTGGCCAATCTAGCAAATTTATAGGTAATATCTTTAAATGGATCAATTTTGATGTTAAATTCTAGAAAATAATTTTCCTGAACCATTTGAGCAGTCGTATTCCAAAGTGTTTTCACACTAGCTCCAGTATAATCAGTTTCATCTCTTTTTTCATGTTAAAACCATAATCTTCAAGAATTTTTGCTATAACTTGTTCAGAAGTATCCTTTTTTTACGTATAATTCGTGCGTCCAGAAACATTCTAAACTGTTCCCACGCAGACTTTTTTGTCTTCATTGTATTTCGCGGTATACTTTGCTTAATTGTACTCTCTATTTCATTTATTGAATTATTTCCAAATCTTGTATTATTCATGTTAATAATACTTATTTAAATTTTTGAAACAGTTTTAATAATTTTTAGACAGTTAAATAAATAAATAAACAACTTTGTTTCCTTAGAAACCACTAACAAAGATTTTATATTGAATTTTATCACAGAGTGATAGAATTTTATACACATAGATTTGATATATTAAACGTCAAAAAATTGCCGCGACAAGACAAAAAATTGCCAGTTCAAAACCTTCAAATTTTGTCAGTTATCAATTTACTCTAGTGAAATAGTCATTGAAATATTGTTTGGTTCTATAGTAGGCTGAGAATTTTTCATTATAGATGTAGATGTAAACGAAATGTAAAGGGAAATTCAGTTGGGTCGTGCATCTAAGACATTTTACATTCTCATTTGATCATCCTGTATAATAAAATAGACAAAGCAGCATTATTTTTTCTAATATTTGTACAGTTTTACGAGCCATTTTTTTGTTATTGCAAGAATTGAATACAGGGCGACGCAAAACATTTTGAAAAACGTGTAACATTTTTTGTAACCCTATTTTTTACGGCCAGTATCATCCCCCAAAGTAAAGATCTTAGGCATATCCCAATTTTCTTCTCTTAAAGTGGTTTTTTATTTCATTTTCCATAAAAATATTTCCACCGTTTTCCTTGTCAAATCCCCTTCAAATCCCACCCAACTAACCTTCTTTATTCTCGAGATTATTTTTATTGAACTCATCCAATGGCTTCATATCTATATATATATATATATATATATATATATATATAGGTATAGAAATGATATTAAATCTTATAGCAATTGCCAAAAGACGGAACAAAATAGACTTCTGCTTTTCAGGGATTACAATTCCGCTAAAATGGATCAAATAAAATTTAAGTTTCGATACCTTGTGACGTTTATAAGTTTCTTAAGCTCCAAAACTGGAAGATAATATCCGATAAAATGGAATTTTCGTATTTCCGTATCTTCCTTAACTTTTCCGATATTAATGAAAAGAGGTGGATCAATATGTCGAAAGGTGAACAATCGATTATTGAAAGGGAATCATTAAAAAAAACACAAGACGGTAAGATGAAAAAGTATAACTTTTCAAAGAAATTCGTTACGGATATGAGCAACAAAAAGGAATTGGATCCAAATACCATTACCAGACTTGGAAAGAATGCCATTCAATGGTACACAGACGGCTCAAAAGCAATAGAAGGAACTGGTATAATAGGAGTGTTCAGGCCAGGAAACAAACACTCTGAAGGCTTGGGAAAAACCCCAAGTATCTTTCAAGAGCGGAAATCCACGCCATAAGAAAGTGCGCCCAGTTCAATAGTGATAAATGATACAGAAGACGAAGGATTATCATAATGTCGGATAGTCAAGCAGCCATTAAAGCACTGAGCTCTTGTGTAATCAGTTCCAAAAATGGTGTGGGAATGCCTAGACAAACTCAATGAACTAGGCGAGAACAATATAGTCACCTTACTATGGATTCAGGACACACTGGAATAGAAGGAAATGGAATAGCAGATGAACTAGCAAAGAGGGGGACGTAAATACCTTTCTGGGGGCCGGAACCCTTTTGCGGAATCAGCCCCAATGTAATATTGGAAGAAGCCGAGAAAAAGAGGAGATCTGACCATTGGAAAGATCTATAGTAGGGCTTATACAATCAAAGACTCTTTTTCTGTATGTAGATATATGCATCCAAAAATAGATAATATTCAAGAAAAGGCGTTCTTTCTTTAAGTCACGTTTCTCTACCTAACCTTCTTTCAAGTTGCCATCATATAATATTTAGCGTAGCACTTTTAATGCGTCTTTAAAAGCTTTGTTCGTCGTAAAATGTAACAATGTTTCATGTAAAATTACTCTACAAAACATTACGTACGACATTATGATAAGCGTTTTGAATATTTTTCTAGAAAAATTGACATTTACGATGGATATATTATTAGTGACCGTTGTAAAGTTGATAGATTGACATTATAAGGATTGCAAATAATTTATCTTACAAAAAAGTAGCATCCTGAGAAAGATTAGTTGAAATGGAAGAAAGGGACATTTACAAAAAAAAGTTAAATTGACTTTTTTTGTTACTGACACAAGATAATGCTTGTTCTTTTATTTTAAATACGTTGATAAAGGTAATCAAGGTTTTTATATCAGAAGGAAAACAAAGGGGATTGCTCTGAGATTAAATTGAGATGCTAGAGATTGTATAGAACGGTGGGTTGATAAAAAAAAATTTTTCATTGATTATAATGATAAAATTAACATATGGGAGAGAAAGGTTACTCCTCCATTGATAGAGGCCTTTGACATTGTGTCTGTTATTGCTGGCAGATTATTGAAACACACTAAATTACCTTGCTATTCATTCTCATTGGAATCTCAATATTTTAGTACTAAAGTAATAGATTTGAAATTGGACAAGGACAAAATGATTTTCTCCAAAAAGTTTCAAATAAATGGGGTGATTCTGTTTACAAAATATTTACAGATGCGTCAAAATCTCAAGATGGTAGAGTGGGTATCGGGGTTTACTCCAAAGAGGCAAAGATCTCAGTATCTATGGGTTGCCCAAATGAATTTAGCATTTGCACAGCGGAAGTATACGCCATATATACTGCCTACTATAGACACGTTACAACTGAACAATTGCATTATTTTCTTAGATTCCCTCAGTGCATTAAATAGAATTACGTCTCAGGGACTATCTGGCAAGACAGACCAAATTACTTTGCTAACGAAGGAAATTCTATGGACAGCTCACGCCAGGCAACGAGACATAGAATTTGTCTGGATTCCAAGTCACACCGATATAACAGGTAATGATACTGCTGATAAATTAGCTAATGATGGAAGAGACTACAAGCCTACCTTCTCCAAAGTTGACTATAGAGAATTTATACCGTATCTTAAGAAGAACTTATGGATTTCCTGGGAGAGGAAATGGAGAAGTATGTCCGTATGTAGAGGGGATTTTTATGCAAGTATGCAAGGCCATGGTTTAAATTTCTTAAAAACAGTTCGAGAGCCTTCGTTTCTGTGATGTGCAGACTTCGAAGCGGGCATTGCTGCTCCCCAGTGCACCTACATCGTATTGGAGTGAAGGAAGATCCTTATTGCACCTGTGGTAAAGAGGGGGATGTCAATCATATATTCCTAGACTGTGAAGTGAATAATTTTAGATGTAGCAATTTGTATAAAGTCTTGCTTGGTCCTGTTTCCATAAATAACATTAAACACTCCACATGCTTAACCTCTATGCGAGCTTTAATGGACTTCTTAGTGTGCAGCAGCTTGAAGTTATAATTCCTGCATTTATAATTGGTTTGTTCTAAATTTCCAGTGGAATACATTAAATTAACAAATATTCGTATTTTGCAACAAAGAAGAAGTGGTGCCCTCATCACGACACTGGGTGCATGGTAATACCGAGCCCAACAAAATTGGAGAAGAAGAAGAAACTAATGGCATTTTTATTCAAATAATTTTATCTTGATAGGAAGCTTCAAGCAGCAAATATGTCAATGACAATCTCCTGGGTATACAAAATTATGTTGCACAAGATTTTGTTGAACTACTGATCCTGAATTCTCAAAATATTTGAATTTGCCCATTATTGACCTTGGTTAATAATGGAAAAAATTATTATTAACCACTAATAGAGAACTTCTCAGTTGGCTAGAGGAAGCAATAATTATCAATTTCACATCTAGTATTGGAAAAAATATATTTTACTTCAAAATATTAGAACCGGCAACATTGCTTACAACTTTAAGGCATAATATTCCTGCTTGTTCTGTGGAGGATATGGTAGTTTTGACAATTTGTGACAGATTTTGTACGATTCGTTGTTGCGTAGTTTGTAGAAACTGCACAAATTTCGATATTTCGGATAAACAATATTCACTTAGACACACTTTAAAAATCGTAATTAATATTTTTCGATTTATTTAAAGCATAAAAATCCAATTTTAAATCATATAAAGTCCAGGAATTTTGGAATATACAATTTGTAAAATACATGATTGTATATTGAATTTTAATTGGTATTTTATTGAATATATTCATTTATTCAAATATCTGCTTGTCATATGACAATTGAATGTTTCTATTTATATACAGTGTGGAGTTATAAAAGCACATTTATCTATATGACGTTGTTTTTCACTCGTATCTATAACATTTTTTCCGTTTTCTACAGTTCCAACAATGGGAGCAAACATAAAATAGAAAATAATACTTTTTCTGAAATATATTGTTATCTTTTATGTACTAAAACGCTTTTTTTGAGTGTACCTAATGAGATATGTACAAGTCTATTATATTTCCCGAAAATATGCTATCATTTGATGTTCTCGTTTTTCTGGGGACAATATAACTTGCTTGGGACATTCTCTTCTTTTTTCCCACACCATTAAACTTTTTTTATAGACTCACTGTGAGTGATAATGATGTACAGATGGCGCTGTTACTTGTAATTTTTCAACATACTTATTTTTAGACTCTATCCGGTATAAAGTGTGTCCCAAAAAGTTTTATACAAATGGAGAAAAAGTTTATCTTACATTTCACAAAAAAAAAAATTCTTGATAAAAAGCTCTGCATGACTTGTAGATCCATAATCAAGTACAAAATTTTTAAAACATTGGCTGGAATACAGGGAAAATCAAAATTATGATTTGGAGTGATAGTAAAATACGTTCAAACTTTAGTGGAGATCAAAATATTCATTGAAATTGTTATTGAGTATCAAAAAATTATGCACACTTGTAGATTAGTGATTTTTCCAGATAAAAATTACAAGATTATTGTAATAAACACGTCAGCAATTGTTAGATTAATGCGCAGTTCGAAACATCATAAGATCCCGTTCATAATAAGCGCCTGATTTTGTTTTACTCATCCTTATTACGTTCTGGATAGAGTGCTTTGGAATATCTAATAACTGTCAACAAATTTCAAATGTTACATAAATGTGTGTGTTTGCAATAATTAGAAATTCCAGTAAAATTGAGAATTAAAGATAAAATTGAAATTGTTCTCATTGTTGGAGAAAATTATAAAACATGTAGGGAAGCAGCAGAAATCTTTAATAATAGACACCCTGATAAAACAATACATTTCACAACTGTCAGATATGTAATAAATAAATTCAAGAGTTTATTTTTATCATAATTTTTTGCTACTTAATAACAATTTCAATGAACATTTTGCTCTCCACTACAGTTTGAACGTATTTTACTCTCACTCCAAATCATAATTTTGATTTTCCCTGTATTCCAGCCAATGTTTTGAAAATTTTGTACTTGATTATGGATCTACAAGTCATGCAGAGCTTTTTATCAAGATTATTTTTTTTGTGAAATGTAAGATAAACTTTTTCTCCATTTGTATAAAACTTTTTGGGACACACTGTATATGTACAGTGTGACCCATTTTGTTTGGAAGCACCCCTGTAAATACGGCATTTCTCAACCGATTTTGATTTAATTTTTTTTTGTTAGATTCAGTATTAAAAACAGTATTTTGGCACAAATTTTCATAGCATAATTACTATTTTCAAGGCCCTCTATGTTAATTTTTCTTTGACAAAAAAGAAAAAAGTACATTAGGCATTTTTTTTCTGAAATATAACTATACCACTGGATTCAGAATCATCACAAATGTGAACTACCGAAATTTTATGAAAACATTTTAAATAACGACATAGTTATTACAAGATGAATTTGGAAAAAGTGGTATTTTCAGTAATATTTTACGTAGAATGTAGACAAATTTTTGAAATGGCAACATGGTACACAAAAACTAGGACTCAAACATATTGCACAGTGAAAATTTGAAGCCGATAACTTAAACCGTTCTGGAGTTAAAGCTTCTTTGTGTAAAATTATAGGAGGGAGCACACACATGCAAGCAAGGCACATAACCACGTAACATAACGTAACGTAACGTAACGGTCAGATATTTTGCGTTGCGACCCCTGGTGGCTCAAACATAACCTGACGTAAAGAACTAAAGTTCCAAAAATTTAAACAAAATCGGTTGAAAAATGCTTCCAAACAAAATGGGTCACACTGTACAAATATTAATTGAAATTCAATTAAAATATTGATGAGTAGAAAATGTTTATATTCATTCAATTCAAATGGTCCAGAAAATAATTATTAGCCTGGAACTATCTAGGTAGGTAATTTTGTTATACGGCCTTAAACCGTGAGATGTACTAATTACCTACACGTCATTTCCAGCTGTAAAATTAGAATTCATCATGCATATTTTTTAATTAGACTCAAGTCAGCACATGATTTAATGAAATTAATGCATAATCCTCATTTTTTTTCGCTTTATTTCCACAGCTTTTTTTCAAACAAATAATTAAAATGAAAATTAGACTTTTCTATTTCTCTTTATAACACTTTTACGGCAAAATTATAATCGGGAGAAATTATCACATTCAAAATAGGATTCAGACGTATCTTTCGTAGCGGCAATGTGTCTTACGTCTTTTTCTACTGTCCCATTGTTCGTTGAAAATTTCAGCTTTTCAGATGTCAAAATGTTTGTTAAATGTAACCAACAGTGAGATACATATTAAAGGAGGTAAAAAAATATCCTTTTTGCTGTAACATCTCTCGGTATCTCACGTATCGTTAAAAATAAACACATTTCTCTGGAATATTCGGAAGTAACTAGAGAGCCACTTAGATTAAGAAGTGAAATTCCGTGTTTCTGGCTTTTTTCTGCCTTGAAATCGTTTCGAATTACCACGGAAATCTATACTTGAATTTCTTTTCCTTTTCGATGTAAAAAAACGGCAGTTTTATATGGAAGATTAAACCGGGAAATATGTCATAATAAATAAAAGTAATCAGATTTTAGAGTCGGAAAAGTTTTGAAAAAAGTTGTTACAGAAGTGCTTTAAAGTCTATTAATCCTGACCAAGACAGTTACTGTGTTTTAGGGTGGAATCTTTGATTTAACTTTAATTTCAGATAAAATGTTACAAATTTTTCCTACTGTTATATTGTTTTTGTAAATTTTCATCTGTAGTATAGCAAAACCTGGGAACTACGACCTGAGGTGGTTCATTGGCTTTACACAACTGTGATAAGACCAACTAATTACCACCGTACACTAACTACCGACAAGTAAATTCACTTCGTCGATTTATGGGTTACCGAAAATTTCCTTTTCTTTTTTTCTCCCTGGAGCCGTCCCTTCGCCGGTACCACCTCAGCCTCCTGGGCTTATTGTGGATACTCCTAGTGTTCTGACTACAACCTATTCAGCCATTCCGTTCCCTGTATTAGCTCATACAGGTTCTTTGCTGGATGGTTGTAGAAGTCTTCTGGAGTCATTTGGGTTCTGCAATACAGTTTCTGCCTCCTGTGGTCCACCGTCTCACAGTTGCATAGTATATGCAGAGCTGTTTCGGTATCCTTTTTGCATCTTCTGCATGTAAGGTCCCCGTTGTACAGCCCTATTTTGTTTAGGTGCTCCTTTGTGGGAAAATGTCCCGTAAGTAACCCCATTTTTTCCTGCTCATTGAGAGCAGTTCTTTCGCCACTTTTTCTGATGGTTCTTTCTTCCCATGTATTTGCCTGGTCGTGTTCTTCCAGTATTTATTGTGTTGTTCTTTCAACCACCCTTTTAACCATGACCCCGTTAAGCATCTGGGGATGCCCACAGCAGGTTCGGGTCCGTTCATCTGAGTTGACGATCCTACTCTTGCGAGTTCGTCAGCTTTTTCATTGCCTGCGATTCCTTTATGCCCTGGGACCTACTCCAGTGTTACACTGTTCCGAGTCGCCAGTCTTCTAAGTTCTTTGCCGCATTCCCATACTAGCCGAGATGTCACCCAATAGCTCTGAAGTGCTTTAAGGGCGGCTTGACTGTCACTGTAGATCCTGATCTGCCTGTTGTTGTAGGCTCTCATATTATTAGCCATTGCACATGCAAGTATTGCATAAACATAACAATTTAATCAATAATTTACTTTTCCGCAAATCGCTAGGAAATTTTGACATTCCTGTCAAAATTTCTTGAAGAAAAAGTCAGGACTTCCTTACTGTAAGGAAATGTCATTTCCTTACTGTAAGGAAATGATATTTCCGTACAGTTGTTAGTGTTCTACATAAATGATTGAAAACACATTGCTTATAAGGAATTAATTTATATTTTGAAAACATCAAGTCATTGCTGAATACATTTTTAAGATCAATTTGTTATATTTACAGTAATTTGACAGTTAGTACAATTATTGAACATTGGAGGAACACTCTTAGAACTATGAGAAACATTTTGGACAACATGCAGGGTGGTAGGGTCATTTTGTTGAATATTTTGTACTGTGAAAATTTTATTTGCCACCTCAACCTTATTGTTAAGCGATTCTTCGATATATCCTTCAGCAACGTTTGATGACTTCCATCCGCCATGCCTCTTTAAACTAGTTATGTCGGCACCAGAGTCAACCAATATTGTTGCAGAAGACCGACGAAAGCAGTGACCAGTATATTCTGTCTGATTTACCAAGTTCAAATAAGTAGCAACTATTTTGGGCATTTTTCTAAATTGATGAATTCCTACCACTTGTCTACAACCCTTTCCGCTTTGATATTTAAAGAAAAATCGGTCACTGTTCATATTTTCTGGTCTTAACGAAACATACTTTCGATAAACATTCAAGTAGATCTGATTAATTACAAATGATCTTGGTTTGTTGGTTTTCGAATCAGGTATGCTGATTAAAAGCTTAGATTCTAAGTCTTCTATATCGTGTACAGTCATTCGGACTAACTCATCCATTCTACAGGCCCCAGAAATACCAAATATTACAGCCACCTAAAAAATAAATAAAGCTATAATCTAAATAGAAATTAAAACCTTGTAAATTACCTTAATCATTAAATTTTCTTTATCTGGAGCTTCCTGGATAAATTTTTCAATTTCTTCCTTCGTTAAAATCTTAGATTTCTTTGCCCTATAACCTTGAGCTTGGCGTTTCAATAAAGAACGAAGTTTTGAGTATGTAGATATATCTACATTGTGTTTAAGTGCAAGGGTTGACTTCAGCATTGAATAATTGGCCCATAATGTTGAAGATTTCATCTTTAAACAAAGGTCTAGGAAGTATGCCATTACAACATTTTCTGAGAAAGAACTCGTATTTTTACTCATGCGATAATCCATAAAACGACTGTATGCATTTTCGTACTTTTCTCTTGATTTCATTGGCAATAATTCTAATGAAGCAGTATTCACTGCCTCAACCAGCTCTGGAGGAGTCCCAGGAATGGAAATTTCATCATCACTTATCATTTTACTTTCGAGAACACCAGCAATTAAATTTATAAGCGTCAAGTTTGACAATTCAACCTCAATACGTTTCCATAGTAACCCAAGTAATTTTATTAGGAATTTCAAAGCACCATTTATTTGGGAATAAAATTATCGCGTTTTTTTTTAAATCAATCAATATCTGTCGAATTTTAAACGATTTGCGGAAAAATAGTATGTTTACCTCGTAGGAAAAGCCACATTCCTGGACTCTGTGTTGCTAAGTCTCGGCTTGCGCCTCGACTTAGCAATCTTCACAGTCGTCCAGGAATGTTAAGCTTTTCCTACCCGGTAAACAATGTACTATTATTGAATCTTAAGCTTTGATTAATGAATTTTCCTATAGTAGTATTTTGTTCCCTGAAAATCTGTATCGGATTGTGCCGTAAATCAGTAATACACGTGTTTAACCACACGACTGTCCCTCATAACTGTAGTATTATGATAACAGACGTCTAAGGCGCCAGAGAAAAGATCTACCAAAATTTTCAAACGTTCCGACGCAAGTGAATTTACTTGTCGGTAGTTAGTGTACGGTGCTATTACCTATGGAACAATGGTCTGATAGAGGAGGGCAAAAGTGTTCTCAGCAGTGAACATATTAACTGCAATTCAAAGACAAGCCCTCCTTGGTATTACTGGGGCATTGATCATCACATAAATAGAAGCCCTTGCTGGACTTCATCCTTTGGAACTTTTAGGGCAGTGATGACAATTCTTAGGATGAAATCGGGAGACTTATGGTCCCCAAACAATGTTTGAGAAGGACACACTGAAATAACTGGAACAATACTAGATGAACACATAATTTACACGAGTTTTGATAGGTGACCTTCATGGTTGCCAGACGCACTTACGGCGCTAAATGGGGACTTTGCTGGCCAGGCTTTGCCTAAAGCTATCAGCAATCCAACTGGTAAAATACTGTAAAGAATCCCTTAACATAGTGGCAAGAGACAACAAAGTGTCTCTAATATGGGTGCTGGCAGGATTGCAGGGAATGACATGGCAGACCAGCTAGCTAAAAAAGGCTCTGAAGATGCTTTCACAGGTCCGGAATGGAAATAACACAACCATCATAACTACTGAAGATTCCTCCAGATAAACTGGTGGCCTTTATACACATAGATTCAAAAGTTTTGCATCACCCTAAATCTCCGAAAAAAAAATGTGTTCATTATAAATGGATCAGAGATTAATCAAATAATTAGTTGCAATTAAAAAAAACGTGTATATTTGTCAAAAATTTTTATTATCCAATAATAAACTTGCTTTAAACATAAAAAGTATTCTTAGAAATTAAATAAATTAAATACAAATTGATTTTTTTTAAAGAAAAGGTTAAGTGAGAACCTGCATGAGAACTTTTAATAAAGAGTATTTCCACCTCTAGAATTTATGCAAGCTTGAAGTCGCCTGCCCATGCTGTTTACCAAATTATTGATATTCTTTTGAGGAATATTTCGCCATTCTTCTTGGGCCGCATGAACAAGCTCTTGTACACTCCTGAGTGGATTTCTGCGTGCTGCCACTGCCCTGGCAAGCATGTCCCTAGCATGTTCTATGGGATTCATGTCAGGAGATAGGGCAGGCCAGTTCAAACGATTGATCCCTTCAGTTTCAAGATACTCATTTACAGCTCTGATCCGATGAGGTCGGGCGTTATCGTCCATAAAAACGAAGGAATTGCCAACAGCTGCGCGCCATAGTCTCACGTGAGGATGTAGAAACTCTATGAGATACCTATCACCAGTCATCACGGGGCGAGCATGGGCAAGCTGAGCAACTCTCGTTGGATCCCGCCACACACGTATTCGATGGCTATCTTGTAACAAACAAATCCTTGTCTCGTCGGAAAAAAAAACACCGAATTCCAAAATTCTTCAGGGAAGGCCACGTGTTCTTGAGCCCACTGTAGTCGGCGAACTCTGTGCTCAGGTTGTAGTCTGGGCACTCTTATTGGTCGGCGATACCTCAAACCTGTCGCAAGTATTCGTCTTCGTAATGTCGAGATCGATACTTGAACTCCCAACGCATGTCTCATATCTCTTTTGAGTGCTAGTATTGCCATGGTCGGGTTTCTTCGGATAGTTAAGTGGATATAGTGGTTCTGCCGCTGATTAGTAACACGCCTTCTACCGCATCTAGGTCTATCACGAAGAGAATTGGTCTGGAGATACCGTTTCCATACACGAGACACATCACTTTGCCAAACGCCAACTCTGTTTGCCACGAACCTTAGAGAATGACCTTCTTCAACTAAAGCCACTATTCTTGCACGGTCAATCTCACTTATGACTTGACGATTCATGTTTGCATTTAAAATCGTAAATATCAAATGCCTTTAATGTTAAAATGATCGCACTAAAAATGTTATTTTACAAAAAAAAAACTGTAAACATCTGTATATTGCAAAAAATATGGAACATATTGAAATGGTAAACATTGATAAACAAGCCAACAAAAAATTGTTGGCGCAAAAAAATTCCTTCGCATCCGAAGAAGGTGATGCAAAACTTTTGAATCTATGTGTAGAAGACACGAAGCTTCTGGAATGGAAGTAGGTGGATAACATGGGTAATGGTACAAAGATTCAGTGCAAATGCCTATCCCTTCAATTAATATTGTTTTGAATTGAAATAATCGATTGAGATGTTGGTTTTCAGTTTTCAGGAAAGGATTTTCAGTTGGGGTTGGAAAATGATAAAATTACTCCAGTTTTCTGTACAAAAAAAAAATTGTTCTCTGTAAGTTGAAGACATAAGTTTTTATGTATTTCGTCCTTCTACCAAAATACTTATTTATCCCTTTTTCTTTCCCTTACATTACCCTGCTCAAAGTTGACCGACGTTCCGACTTGCAGATTTTATTTTTTTCTTCTTCTTCTTTCAAGCGGTTACAAGCGAGTGTTTTGCGGATAATTTTTTATCGGTTGTTTGTCCTGGCGCGCTTCGTCCGTGTTCTATTCGACGGGAATGTCCAAAAGGTCTCTGAGCGGCATACTAAAAAGAACTTCTTACATAATCCGATTTTTGTTCTCGCAGAGATATACCCTCCTGATTGCGGAGATTCCGTGAAATGCCAAAATAGCGTTTGCAAAATAGAAAAATTCGTCCTTTAATTTCCGTCCGTCCCGGCAGGTTCGGCATCCGGGAGATTTACTGACTACATTATTTGTTTTTTTGGAAAAAAAATATTTTGGCATAGACAGATAAATAGTATTATGGAGGAGTTCAGTCCAAGGTCAGTGTGGCCAACAAAAGGTGGTTTTTTTCTGACAAGAATGACAGTTAAAGTCGGGTCCGTTGAACTATAGGGAAACACGAATTTTTGACTGATTTTGCGAAAAATCGATAGTACTCACCTATTTTGAGAATAATCCGTCAAAAAATTTGCGGGTTATACACAATTTACAAAGAAAAATCCAAAAAAAGATTTTTTTTCGCCACTTGAGCCATTACTTTTTGGCATGATATTTCATACAAAAAACAGTTTAAATGTATTGCTCTGTACATGAAAGTGATCAACAACATGTGTTCTCGCTATCTATGAAAAAAATCCAGTTAGATTCTTTATAATATTGTTTAAATTACCACTTTTATAAATATATATTTGACAGGCAACCAGTTTGGATATAAATAATTTTAATAATAATCGCATACACAGATATGCAACCTACAAAACATAAAATACCTTGTAGCGTGGTTGCCAGCTGTAATCGACTACTCGACAATCATGCTACATGACTATTAAGATAAGAAATTAAATATTGTATCAGGCTATATTTTTAGTAAGATTCATTCAAGACAAACCCAAGAACATAAATGAAATTATAAACACATTTTATATATGATGATATCATTATATTGCGTATTTGAAGAAGGGGAAACAAAAAATAGGTATATAATCATTGTATTCAGCCTTCCCCTCAAAAAATATCCAATACTTTGTAATCCACATCAAGTTATTCCAGAAGGGGAAGGGAATATAATAATTGGATTCACCCTTCCCCTTCTAGAATAACATTATTCTAGAAGGGGAAGGGTGAATCCAATTATTATATTCCCTTCCCCTTCTGGAATATCTTTTGAGGGCAAGGCATTCGCCTTGCCCTCAAAAGATATCCAATACTTTGTAATCCACATTAAGTTATTCAAGAAGGGGAAGGGTGAATCCAATTATTATCTTCCCTTCTTGAATATCTTGAGGGGAAGGCAAATGCCTCCAATTATTTGTAATCCACATTAAGTTATTCTAGAAGGGGAAGGGTGAATCCAATTATTATATTTTTTTTCCTCTTCTTGAATAGATTGATGTGCATTACAAATTACAATGCATTCATCCCTCTCATCCAATACTTTCTAAGATGAAATTCGAATGCAATAATTAATTAATATTTTAAAAATATCATGATTCTCAAGTAATCGTTTACAGCTGGCAACCATGTTACATATTGCGCTAGAGCTTCTATGTCATTTGTCATTTGATTTAATTGTTTTCATACAAATTTGTAGCCTGTCAAATATATATTTATAAAAGTGGTAATTTAAACAATATTATGAAGAAACTAACTGAAATGTTGTTATAATTAGCGAGAAAACATGTTGTTGATCACTTTTCCGTACAGTGCAATTCATTTAAACTGTGGTTTGTATAAAATAACTAGCCCAAAAGTTATGGCTCAAGTGGCGAAAAAAAATCTTTTTTTGGATTTTTCTCAGCAAAATATGTATAACCCGCAAATTTTTTGACGGATTATTCTCAAAATAGGTGAGTACTATCGATTTTTCGCAAAATCAGTCAAAAATTCGTGTTTCCCTATAGTTCAACGGACCCGTTAAAGTCTACCTTTTAAAACAAGATTTCTGCATGTTTTTCATCATTGCGAACATCTATATTGCTTTATTGAAATAATGAATACACCCCCGAAGCGTATATCTTGAAATTTAAAATGACTTTTTAGCTGAATACTCAACATATCGGTGGCCAATAACTCTAGGAACTTTTGGCTAGTCACCATTTTATTTCTGTTACTCTGTCACTATTTATGTCAAATGTCAATTATATTTATTTTTGTTCAAAAATTGAATAGATGAGGCTTTTACTTGATGTAGATCCATAGTAAGTTATGAAATCAAACAATTTTATTTTGTAAAATCTACATTGTAATTAAACATAAAGTGACGCGTTTCGCTAACACTCCAAACGTTGGAGGTATGATGAGAAACTTTCTATTTATACAGTGCCTTAATACTAAATTATACGGATATTTAACAATAAAATTATAATCTATTTACAAGGAAATGAAAAGAATTTGTCTAAATATGGAATTAACTAAAGAATTTAACAAGTTTACCTGGAAACTCATTCACAACCATCCTACAGGAATCTTTCTAGGTAAAAAGGTTTAATAATGGAGAATTGTTAATATCAAGTTGGTCGTTAAGAAGATTATCTGAATATTCGTTTTTATTTATCTCTAGGGCTTCTAAAAGATTTAATTTGAAGGATTTAGTTTCTATATGCAAAATTTCAAAATTTGCTAATAAATGATTTGAATAGTTGGAATCTAATTTTTGATTGTCATAACTACGTTTGTGTTCTGAAATTCTAGTTTTAAAATTCCTAAAAGTTCTACCTATATAAATTTTATCACAGTCGTCATTACCACATTTTAATTTATAAACTCCTGATTTATTTAGTTTTGAAGATTTGGATTTGTTGTTTTTAATGAATTTGGATAAATTGTTGTCAGTTTTGAAGCAAATATTCAAGTCTAAAGTTTCTAAAAATGATTTTATTTTTAAGGATGGTATTCCAAAGTAAGTTAAGCTTTTCAATTGGTTATTTTTGTTTTTATCAGAAGGAAATACTTGTTCTAGAGTATGTTTTCGTATCTTTTTATTTATGATGTTGTCAATTAAATTTGGATCGTAATTATTATTAACCGCTATTTGTTTTATTATATTTAGTTCTTTATTGTAATTGTCAATATTAAATGGAACTGTTAAAAGTCTATGTATCATACTATTGAAAGCTGCTAATTTATGACTGATTGGGTGGACTGAACTACTATGAATTGTAATGTCTGTGTGTGATGGTTTGTGAAATATAGAAAAGTCATGTCTATTATTTATATTTAAAATTGTAAGATCTAGAAAGTTTATGGACTTATTTGGTTCAATTTCTACTGTAAATTTGATATTTTTATGTATTGAGTTAATGTGAGTAATGAAGTTATCTAATTGTCTTGTAGTACCAGTGAAGCAAGCTAAAATGTCATCGACATATCGGTGCCAGTAAACAAATTTTTTACTAAGGGGGTGTTTATGAATTATCTTTTCTATGTTATCCATGAAAATTTCTGATAATAGGGGACTGAGAGGGTTGCCCATAATCAAACCTTCTTTACTGCTATAAACATTTCCGTTGAAATGAAAATAATTTTGATTTAAACAAACTCTTAATAAATTTTTTTTTTTCTATGCCAAAATTTTTTTTTCCCAAAAAAACAAATAATGTAGTCAGTATTCAGCTGAAAAGTCATTTTAAATTTCAAGATATACGCTTCGTGCGTGTATTCAATATTTTAATAAAGCAATATAGATGTTCGCAATGATAAAAAACATGCAAAATTCTTATATTTTGAACGGTAGACCTTAACTGTCATTCTTGTCAGAAAAAATCACTTTTTGTTGGCCTCACTGACCTTAGACTGAACTCCTCAATTCGGGAATGTTTTTTTTTGTTAAATTTTGCCTTATTAGATCTTCTTTTTGTTGACATGTTGCCGGCTCTTCAAAATTTTCTTAAACACAGTAATAAATAATATGAAAATTAGACTCACGCCACATATTTAAACGTATTTAAATAAGCCGCAATCATTTTTTTCTTATTGATCGTACGTTAAATCCTCGTTTTATCCAATTTCATGGAACGCCAGTCTTTATACATCCAATTTTATGCTCGTAGAATGACCTAGATTTCCTCTACGTTTCCCTCTTCATTTGTTCTTATTCTAATAATTACAGTCGGATGCATAAATATTCTTCTTATTTTTCTCCATCTCATTTTCCACACAAACGTTCTGTTTTTCGTCTATTGCCAGCCACAATAATTCTTTCTTATTAGTTCGATCGTAAATTGTCGGCTAAATCCAGCTTTAGAATACCCTTAGTTATTTTCATTTTTCCATGTTGTCTCCATTGATTTCAAACAATGAAAACAAGAAGATTGTACCTACTTTTAATGAGGACATGTCCACGAAAAAGAAGAGTTTCAAGGGTATTTTTAGGTTAATGCTGATAAAAAAGATGTAGATGCTTTAATTATCTATATTCTTTTACTTGTTAACAGTTTTCTCTCTGTTACTATCTTCACTTTTGTTAATAAAAAGTTATTGAAATATCTACTCAGTCCCTTGTCACAAAAAAAACACCGAGAAAATTAATATTATATAAAGCTGTAACCGACCAAAAGACTCGACAAAAAAAGAAGAATCCAGAAAGGTGAATAATGAAGGTAATGTGATAAATACTCTGGAGGGTAAAAAAAGAATAACTCGTTATAGGAATTTTGAGATTTAAACTGTCAACTTGTCAAGAAAATTAAGATTAAAAGAAAATTCCTTGGAATGAAATAAGTTTAATACTTGACAAATTCTTAAAGACACCCTTACAAAAGATAGATTGTTCCCAAATATTACTGATTGCAAAGGGGAAGAATTCATTTAGCAATTGGTCATCAAAAATTTCGTCAGGTGTTATTGATAATTGTCAGGATAAAAAAAAAGATCTAGGACCAAATAGTGGTAGGGGGGGAGAAAAATTCTTTCGATCGCCTAAAAAACTTTATGAACTAGGCAAGAATATAACATTATTACTATGGAAGGAAGGAGCTCCAATCAATGCAGGAAAGCTACACAGATGGCTAAAAAACCCAGTGGAAGGTGTAGTATCAGGAATATACAGTGTGACCCATTTTGTTTGGAATCACCCCGGTAAAATCCGCATTTTTCAACCCAATTTTTTTGGTTACATTCAGTATTAAAAACAGTATTTTGGCACAAATTTGCATAGCTTAATTACTATTTTCAAGGCTCTCTATGGTAATTTTTCTTTGCCAAAAAAGACAAAAGTATATTAGGCAATTTTTTTTCTGAAATATAACTATACCACTGGATTCAGAATCATCACCAATGTAAGCTACCAGCATTTTATGGAAACATTTTTATTAACGACAAAGTTATTACAACATGAATTTGGAAAAAGTGGTATTTTCATTAATTTTTTACGTATAATGTAGACAAATTTTGAAAATGGCAACATGTTAAACAAAAACAAGGACTCAAACATATTGCACAGTGAAAATTCGAAGCCGATAACTTAACCCGTTCTGGAGTTATAGCAAAAACTCACAAGTTACACTAAATTTCAGTTCGTAACGTATTGCATACAAGATTTTTTCTAATTTTGAAGAAAGTATTAAAAAAATAAAATTTAATATAATTGATGAAAATTTGGAAAACATAAATTTAGTTTGTTGCTGTTACTTTATGTTATTTGTCAGTTTGACATTTTGTAAAAAAGTCTAGACGGAAGGTTTTTAGCGAGATTGATATATTTTTAGTTTTATTTTTAAAAAATGAGTGATTCAAGTTCTGAAGAGCTACCAAGCGATATTGAAGAGGCAGCAGGTAATGCTCTATTATCAATAATTCCCAAAAAGTCAAAGGCAGTCCATGATTTGGTATACGAAAAATTTGTTACGTGGTGTGATGAGAAGAAAATTGAACATGTTAATGAGAAAGTTTTACTTGCATATTTTGAGGGTAAGAAAGATCTAAAAGTTTCCACATTATGGACACTTTACACAATGTTGAGGTCTGAGCTAAATCTGAAAAGGAATATTGATATTAAAAAATATACAAATTTGGTAGCATATATTGAAAGGCAAGCGGATGGGTACAGTGCTAAAAAGTCAAAAGTTTTTATTAAAGAAAATTTTGCCAAATTTTTAGTGGAAGCTGATGACAAAAAATACTTGATGGCTAAGGTTGCAATGATAATTGGAATGGCAGGAGCATGCAGTAAAGCAGAATTAACATTTCTTCCAGTTAAAAATGTTATAGACGAAGGAAGCCATTTTCTTGTTGATATCCAACTTCAAAAACAAAAGTTATACGGCAGTTTGCAATTACCACTGGAGACATTGAAAATACGAATCTTGTTGAAATATTAAAAAAATCGTCCCCAGGTTCTTAAACACAACAGATTTTTTGTAAAATATGCGAATGGAAAATGTACCAGAAATCCTGTGGGAATTAACATATTTAGCAGTTTGCCAAAAGTTATTGTACAATTTCTTGGGCTTTCAAATCCTGTTCTATATACTGGCCACTGCTTCAGAAGAAGCTCTGCCACTTTCCTAGCAGACAGTGGCGCTGATATTTTAAAATTAAAGAGGCATGGAGGTTGGAAATCTACCTCTGTTGCGGAAGGATATGTTGAAAATTCCATGAATAATAAAAAACTTATAGCGCAAGAAATATTTGGTGAAACATCTCATGCAATGTGCGCCGCTTCCCAAATAACAGCAAGTTCGAGCAATAAAAAAATATGTCGTCGGGAATTAATTTGAATAATTGCAATAATTGTGTTTTCATAATGTCAATCAGTTTTAAAAAGTGTCACTTTATATGTCAAAATTAGAAAAAGTATTTATTGAGACTGAAGCAGTGACCAAACGTATTTAAAAAAAATGCAGGCAAGAAATTTTAATGACCGGATTGTCATATAGACTACTTTGCCAACAATCCAAATTATTAAGCACAATTATACATTACTTTCAGAAGCTATAACTCCAGTACGGGTTAAGTTATCGGCTTCGAATTTTCACTGTGCTATATGTTTGAGTCCTTGTTTTTGTTTAACATGTTGCCATTTTCAAAATTTGTCTACATTCTACGTAAAATTTTACTGAAAATATCACTTTTTCCAAATTCATGTTATAATAACTTTGTCGTTAATGAAAATTTTCTTATATAATTTTGGTAGTTTACATTTGTGATGATTCTGAATCCAATGGTATAGTCATATTTGAGGAAAAAAATGCCTAATGCTTTTGTCTTTTTTGGTGAAGAAAAATTAACATAGATGCCAACGAAAAATCACAACCCTCTCAGTATATGGAAGACCTGAAGTACCATTCGAAGTCTAGTAAAAGTGACGGGTCTAGACAAGGAAATATAGAACAACAAAAGGGCAAAGGTTGTAGTGGAGATGCTTATAGAAGCACATAAACCCTGTATATTTATCTCATCTTATTTTACTATGGATTCCAGTGGGTACATATTGGAATAAAAGGAAATTAAACACCCTTTTAGGGACCATAAACTAGGACCAAGTGGAATCTAAAAAATGTGTAAGTCATTGTAAGAGTTTTGACAGGTGTCCTTCCAGATCATTGTCACCTGAATGAGTACTTCATAAAGCTCAAACTTGAAGAGACTTAAGAATTAGATATTGTGGAAAAGAAGAAGAAATCTCTACATACGTACCTAATATTTTTCACGAATAACATCTTTATCTCGGTTAAACTATAAATCAATGATTTTGCATAAAATAAGTTTCAAAGCGGGTCAACACTGCAAAAGTGTTCGCGAGTCGTATAAATTTTACATATTTTTGACGCTTCCTCGCACCTGAACTAGTGATAACGTCGAAAGAAACGAAAATTATGAGTACTGTAAGTTTTAAGAATGTTAAAATGATTCATACAAACCAGTTTCAAAATGAAACGTAAAAATTTCAATCAATCAGATCGGATTTAGTCCATTTTTTTATAAATAGATTTAAAAAATGAGTAATAAGAGTGTTGAGATATAAAAGCATGTCAAAAATATAAATTTTAAATTGTATTTATGAAAAAAAATATCAATACCTTTAACACTTGTCGAGAGTTACCGTAGGTCGGCTAAATTTTTGACACAACGCAATATAATGAGACTGATTACCCCGGCCGACGTCTCAAATGCAAAGCGACTCACAAACAAGAAACTCCTGCTCTAAAAACAAGCATTTCTAACCGTCCCAAACGGCAAGGATATGACAGACAGGAGTACCGGACAAAACTGCGGCTCCTGGATGTCGAATTAAGTTAGAAGATTACCGCGCAAGCGCACCTGAATCGATTTTACTGGACCAACCTGTCCTGGCCTACAAGATGTATTATACATGACCCACTCGAAGGTTGAGGACGGAAAGTTATGATCTCTCCTCCTAAGAAAAAAAGAGTTTTACCTCGTAGTTCACTTCTAAGGATATACCCGTATCCTTGTTAAAGGGATCCTTTTTTTTTATCTTCAGTTCTGATATACTAGTTTTTCAGTTAACTTACTATCAGCTGAAATAAAATATTCTGATTGACGTTAAAGGGAATTTGGAACGATTTTATTTATGGCAATTTTGAAAATTCCGACGTTTGGGTCTTTTTTTAAGTTATACAAGGTATAGTCAAATGCAGTCTTTTCATGCGATTCAAGAAAGACATACTCACTGTTTTTGTTTTCTTTTATTGCGTTTAATTATAACTTCAAGATAACATTGTTGTATTCTGTGTAAAAATTTTAATTTTCTCAAAATTGCAAAGCGCTTTCGGCTATTAAGCCATCTTCAGTGCGATACTCGTCAGGTATATGATACAAGAAACTTAATTAAAGGTGGAAATTATATTACAATTACAATTATTTCTTCTTCTTCAAATTTTATTTCGTAATCATTTAGTGTCTTCTTAATAGCCTTTCCAATATAATAACATTCTGTCATTTTAGAGAAGAATCGCATCATCACAAAATCTTCTTCTTTTATCAGATATTCTGTGTCATCCAGAAGTGGAAAACTGTCAACCGACTCATCATCATTGTCAGAGTCTGCAAAATTCGCGGATATGTCTGATTCAGAGGAACTGGACAACTTCTTGGGGAACTGTTTCACGTTTGACTTTTTGCCCAGAACTCTTTAAAGATAATTTTCTCTCTCGTTCTTTTTCTAAGGACTCCCTTTCAGTCAGCTCAGGAGTCGACGTATATATTTTAGATTTTGTTTTTCTTTTCCTATTAACAATTTTCCTACGTTGATATATTTTCGGATATGGTCAAATGTTTTGTAATATAATTATCTTTTTCATTTTGATTTTCTGGTGTCATGGTGGAGTTGTCTGCTCTACTTGATTCATTAATTTCAATATTAGTTATAATATTACTGAGCTAGCTGCATAATCATCATCCAAAAACGCTAGTCTATTTATCGGCCGTAGTCCAGGTTTTTTAAATGAATTAATTATATTATTAATTGTGAATGCACGAAAATATGCCAGTTTACTCAATTCACCAATATTTCTAATGGTAATTGTTTTGCCCGGATGGGAAAGTAGCCAATCATCATAAGCCACGGCCAAAACAGATTTAAATGGGCCACACAGACCAATATTCAACGGTTGGAAACGATGCGTAGTGTGGAGTGGGAATGATACCTAAAAGGGTAAAGCCCAATTGCCCAACTCCCGGCACAATTTAATACTTTCAACTTTTGGAAAAAGTTCGCTGGTCATCCAACCACTTTTATCTCCAAGAACAAGGCTGGGCTAATACGTTGAACGACATAATCATTTTCATCAATATTTGCTCTATATGTTATCCTAATATACAGGGTGTTTCAAAAAAAGGTAACTCCGTCTCTAGGATAGGTGAAAAACTGAAAAATAATTGGGGTTTGCTTAGTGAAATTTTGTTCTAACGCCATCCGTTTTCAAGATAAAGGGCGTTGAAGAAAATAAAAAATTACACATTTCTTACGATTTTGCCGAAACTACTGGCACCATTGTAATGAAATTTTATACGAATATGTTTTGGAAGCTGATATATCCCATGAATTTGTTTTTATAACTAACTCTCATAGAGGGCGCTAGTTACACGATTCATACAACGTATTATTCAACATAACTTTTTTTAGGGTAGAATTATTAGTCAAAACTCCAAGTGAACATAAACATCGTTTAATTCTACACCAAAAAGGTACTCTTGGTAAAACTCGATATTATGTACCGTTTTCGGAATATTTTGATTTGAAAATTATGAAGTAATAACCGCTCCTCGTATAAGTTAATGATAAATTTATTAATTAAAAAAACTTACAATAAGAAAATTAAAATAAAGACAAAGAACATAACATAAAATTCAATTAGCGTAAATGTTCAAAATGTCCTCCGTTTTCACGAATACACAAGTCTATCCTTTTTTCTAAAGAATCCATTAATCTTCTTAACGGTTGGGGATCATCTATGATGTCATTAAAGTGACGTTTAATTCTGTCTATTAATTCTTGACGAGAATTACCTCTGTAGCATAGACTTTTTCCTTAATATACGACCAGACTGTGTAGTCCAAAGGATTAAAATCGCATGACCGAGGAGGCCAATGAATCGGAGCTTCTGCACCTCTACCAATCCATCGATTCCGAAAATTGTTACTCAACCAATTACGACACCTTCTATCAAAGTGCGGTGGAGCTCCATCATGCATAAAAAATAATGATGCTGCTCATTTATCGATAAATCTTCGAATATCTCAAATAAGTGATTATTTAAAAAATCAAGGTACATATCACCACTTAAATTTCCAGGTAGAATATGATAACCTATTAATCTGTTACCTAAAGTTGCTGCCCAAACATTAACTTTAAATGAGTGTTGGTAATGTGATACCCTTTTGGCTTGTGGATTCTCATCACACCAGTAGTGTGCGTTATGGGAGTTAAACATACCTTGTCGCGTAAAGGTGGCCTCGTCCGTAAAAAGAATACATTTAAAAAAAATTGGATTGAGGGCTGTCCTTTCTCGCAATGTTTCACAAAAATCGACTCTAACCGGTAGATCGTTCGGCAAGAGTTCTTGAACTTGTCTGTAATGGTAAGGATGTAGCTGCTGCTCTTTAAGTATCCGCCAAGTAGTTGAAGAAGATGTATTTGTTTGTCTTGCCATATTCCTTACACTTAATGTTGGATTTTGATCAACTAAATTTAAAATAATATTTTCTTTATTAATTGTTCTTGTTGTTCTTGGTCTACCTGAATTTATTTTCTTTGGTCTTACATTCCCAGTTTCTCGACAACGTCGTTCAACTG
>CAJUYH010001595.1:0-28310 GCA_910591685.1 Galerucella tenella
CCCAAACTTGAGATTTTATTCACAAAAGAATTGATGACAATAAAAAATAAGATAATTACAAAGTTAAATTAAATCTCATTCGAACATAATTTTTTATTAAGCAGCCAACAAATTACAAGAGATGGGATATTATGCAAACGTTGTAAGTGTCATTTGAAAACACGCATTATAACTTATAATAATTGCATGCAAGAAACCAAAAACAGTTTATGTGGAGTGATTTGTGGGTTACCATCAAATACATATTATTATGTTTTTCTTCTATCTTCAATAACTCTCCCTTCTTTTTATTAAAGATTAGCTATTAAATGACAAAAGCGCTGTTGCCAGATACTCTACTCGAAATTTTGAAGGAACCCTTTAAAATAAATAATTTTTAAGAGTCCTCTAAAATGTATACTTGCAGAATGGCAACAAATTTTTAAAGGCCCGTTAAAAAATTATTTTTAATAGGCGTCAAATTTTTAAAGGATTAGTTACAGAATAGACCCCTAGTTGAGTTGCTATTTTGTTGCTGTTTCAAAAAACAAAACCGAACTGTTTTTAACGATAAAACTGTTCACACTAAACAGACAAAAATTAGTTACTGTCGAGTTTTTGTTTTCTGTCGGTTTACATCAGACAAACAGTTGCAGTTTTGTTTATTTCAATTCAGAAAGTAGATGGGTGTTCATTATTTTATATTATTTAAAAAAAAATAACATGGTTACTGACGTGTGTGGTTGGTTGTTAATACGTGATTTAGAAAAAAAAAAGATAACGTCGTACACGAAGGTATTGGTGTTCTTTTTTGATGAAAATAAATAAATAACCTTGCCGGACTGATGACATAAACACACAGCTCGCCCCAACTCAAGTTGATAACACAGCCGTTCACACCAAGCCGACTGAGCTGCAATAAACACAGCAACTCTTTGAAGTTTCCGATCGATCGATCGAGCAACGAAAAACAAAACAGTTGCTGAAAAATCTGCAAAAAGTTGTAGTATTGTTTTTTTCAACTGGTTGCTGTATGATCCCCACTGTCACTGTCAATACAATTGTGTTTGTAGTATCGGTTGTTATGGGCAACGAGCTTTTTGCAATTTTTTACGCACGGCGAGCATAAAGTAACTCTCTTCAAGAAACGTCAACTTTTCGTTGTCAAGCAAAAAAGCCTACTTTCCAATATGATTATAGAAAAGATCATTTTTGTGTACAGCTCTCAAGCCCTTATCCTACAATTAATAATTTTCGGCATTCAAGCCTCCATACCGCTCGGCTACAGAGTCATGAACATTTTATCTTGTATAAAGACTATAATAATATAATGTATGTGGAAACGCGACCTGCCATAGATGGACAAAAAAAAATTTTGACAATGTAAAAAATTATAATTCCAAAAAATATTGTGGTTTGGACTTCGTGTTTTATTGAACCTCTTGAATTATAATTCCTGTTAACGGCAAATGGAATTCTACTGGAACGTTGGAAATGAAAACATCAAAACGTCGTGGTTTAATTTATTATCAAAAACACATGATAACTACCTAATGAATTCACCACAATGAACGAAAGGTAATATTGTTATGATTATTTATTGATAAAATTCTTCTTAACAGTATAGTGACTCATAATTAAATAACTATCATAAAGTATGTCATAATGGTAATTATTTGAAAATAGATATTTGCATATAAAGTATTCCACGCGTGGTTGGCTATTTTCCAATATAGGTAGGGTTTCCAAAAACACCATATGAAATAATGTGACTTCAACCCTTTTAATCAAATATGTTCGCGCCGGTATAAACGCAGTTATTATCCCTGATAAAATATTCATAGTTTCCAAATAAATATTCATGTATAAAACAATTATTCTTTTATCGAATTGACAATTTTTTCAACACCACCTAGAAATCGGTTAGTCGTTCATAAAATTCATCAAATGCAAATTGACAATATACAAACAATTAGGGATCCCTTGTGCACTAACACAATGCCTATTCCATTATTAGTATCAGGAATGCCATTACAGAACAGTATGGACAAATATGTCTGGCCATCCCTCCAAATTCAATTTGCTCACGGACTCGCACTATGTAAAGGATTAAAAAACCCGTTTCAAAGTCCTTTATTACACCTCTGTACAGGACAATGCCCATTCATGTGGGCCTGGGACGAAAGAATGTCGGCTAAATGATTCACACCAGTTTATTTGATTGGAATTTTGAAAATGGGGCGTTTTAATCATCCAAAAAGATCTGAAAAGAATAGAAATGACTTTTAATTACTGGTCAAACCAAAATTAAAATCCTTAATTTGGTATTCACTAACGTATGCACCATCATCTTTCCAAATATTTATTAAAAAACCCAGTCACTTCTCAACAATTCATTACATGCATGAAAATATATATTTTAAGGTTTGATAACGTTCTATCGTTTTCCAAATGAAACCATCTTATTCTGTGTAACATTACAAGAATGTCAACCGGTTCCTTAAATACATGGAAAGAAAACACAAAAAAAAGAAAGTACTTATTGTGAATGTGCAGTTCTAACTTGCCGTCCATACAAAACTGCTCTTGAAGGGGATTTCAACAAAAAACAAGCAAAAGGACTGGATATCAAAACAAAAAATGGGAATTACAAGAGATTTAAACAGAAGAAAACAAAAAAGAAATGGAAAATATAAAAGAAAGTTCTCTCAATCATTCGGATGCTGGGTGCAATGCAAAAAGGAGTTGATGAATACGAAGAATACGAAGATGATTGTATTTATTGCTTAAATGTTCCCTTAGCATTAACCAGAGTCCAGATGTTTCATATAAAATAGCGGATTCGACAGACGTTGTCCTGCCTTGTCTTACAATATTGTACAAATTTTGACTATTTTTATTTTGATTGAAAAATATCTCATTGTTACTTATTTTGAGTATAAGTATTGTTATTTTTTTTTATAGAAGGAATATATTTCTTGAAAATTTGACTGAGTTTTCTTTAAATTTTCCGGACAAACAAATTTTTGACCTATTTTTTTAAATGACCATATAAATAAATCTCCTATGCTAAATACGATCAAATGGGTCCATCCGTTTAGGACAGGTTCAGTATGATCCCGATTGTAGCGCCACCTACCGTGACTAATAGTCAATCCAAATCATGAAGATACAATAACAATTTGTATTTTCATCTCCCGTGACGGTATGAAATAAAAGGTGTATTTTTTCTGCACCTTTTAACAGTATCTCACACACTAAGAAGACTAGAGACAAATTGTATTTGGGAATTTTAAATATTTGTTAACGATCTATCATATCCACAATAAGCCCAGGAGGCTGAGGTGGTACCGGCGAAAGGACGGCTCCGAAGGGAAAAAAAACGATCTATCATGCCTCTATTTTACGGTACTTATTAACGGGACACCCTGTATAATAAACACTACCGAATAATTATTGTTCATTTATAAAATAGCCGTTACGGAAGTAACCGATTAAATAATGTATTCACAAGCACGGTCCTATCCAAAATCAACGAAATTTCTATTTCAATTTGCCTTGTTCACGTTGGATCTAATTATCCAAATATTAGTTAATAAAGCTGGCAACGGGAGAAAACATGCTTATGCATAAATTAAATCGTGTTATCGAATTTTACTGAGTTACCAGGAATATATATTAAAAATATATTGTAGAATTTTAGCAATATTTTTTTTCCAAATATACAATTTTTCAAAATAGCATGTTTCCACCGAACCATTATTATTATTATTTTTTTAATACACAACAACAAATATACATGCTCGTTAGAAGTATATAAACAAAATATGGAGATGGATGAACTATTAATGTCGAAACATCATTGATTATTTCCTGACACATCTTCCAGTTGTATACGTGTTTAATATAGCCTGATGATGGTAATATCTTACCGAAACTAGTTGCAACAATTTGATTGGTTCTACTGTAGACAAATAAATTACGTTGTGGTTTGACTTGGAGTTTTATTGAATTCATTTGATAACATTTTATAAGTTACCACTACATGGACGTATAGGTATTCTAAAATGCTTCCTCACACATGTCTAAAATAAATATAGATTTATATTTCCAAGAATCCTGTTTTCTATTAAACTAGCGTTTACCTCAAAAATTCATGGTAAAAGTGTTTGGAAGCTCAATCATCACAAAATCGCGTGTTTGCATCCAACCAATATTTACCTGTTTTTTAGAGTTCATTTGTATACAATGAATATTAAAAGGGTTTGTTTTCCCAATCTCAATGTATATTAAAAGGTTATTACGAAAATTGTTATTTTGAGAACTTCAAGTCTTTCGTGTCGCGTGATGTAGTTATTCCTATTTATTGTTAGATTTTAGTTGGAAAACGTCCAACCAAAATATTTCTATCAAATGCACAATCAGTAAGCATTTTTTATATTCCCGCAGTTGTACCAGTAAATTGGAGCAAATTTGATAGCAAAATTCACTAAAGTTTGTTAAATTTATAATTGTTTTCAGTTGTTCCACGGTTATAAAGCAAAATCAAAATGATAGAGGTAAACTCCTGCCACGTCAATTTTGCGTACTCCACGTTAAACAGTTATTTCATAGGAAACGCGTAAAACATTAAAACACACTATAGGAAGAAGAGTCTACCTCTCTCCAAGTATCCAGCACACAATAGTATATTGTGTCACAAGGGCAGAAAATGAGCTTTAGCAGCTATACTTTTTCTACGCCCTCAGGTTATATTATATTATTTGAATTATATTCACAATCTGACAGACAATGACTGAAGTGTCAATAAAAAATCAAATGATACAGAACCACAGATTATAAAAAGAACAGATACGAAAGCTTGACAGAGAACAGTAAAAAGAGAGAGAGAGATGGGTGGACATACCCATTTAAATGCCCATCGTCTTATGTCGACTCCGATCGGGCTGCTTCGCGAAATTTGTCAACAGGGTTGTCAATTTGCATAATATTTCCTTCAATTTACGATCATAGGTCAAATATTTTATAAGCAGTTTTTTAAGTGTGATAGTTATACAGATACAAATATTCGATAATTACTTGTTTTAAATCAATTCTATTAACATTAAGAGAATAATTATACAATTAAAAAGATCACAATTAAGAAAATCACTTGTAATCTGTGCTCAAAATTCATAACGCCATTTTTGTTTGCTTCATTGTTTGAAGGTGTTCAATCGGCGATATTAATTGTGTTATTTGACTAATCGATTTTGCGTTGTGGTAATATTAACTATAAAAATATAGTGGTATAGATTATTATTCTTATAAAATGGACAAACATCACGGCGGAGTGTTTGTTCATACAGAGACTGTCGAAATAAATTTTTTTCGGAAAGAAAAATAAAGTTCTTTCGATTCCCAAGGGATGAGAGTATTTAATTTAATATTCCGGTCTATGATAAAAGAAATTTTAAAGTTTTTGATATTAACTTTGGTTCTACAAATTATTATCAAAATTCTCCCTTGCTTAGGTGTATATTGTATTCCCTTTGATAATAAATAAATTAAGAATTATTGGTACTTTAAAATTTGGTTGATTTTCTTAATTATTTGTGTTATCTAAGAATGTATTTGTTAATTAATCTCTCAAGAGTGATGACTATTTATAACAAATTATAGAAATATACATATGTATAGGTATTTAATAAATACATAAATATATATTCGATTATGATTATTGTTTTAATTCACGGCGCAGTTTTAAAGATTTAGTGGAAACTTCCAAAAAACTAGATTCGGCACTAGAAATTGTTATTGTCCCCGAGTCAACACTGCAATTTGGTAAGAAATTAAAAAAATATTTTAAACTGGCAACATTGCGGCCATACCGAGTTAAACGTCTAAGGTCATTGACGACGGAGCTGAAAATCGTTTGATGTTTTACCGGAATTCGTATCTGTTCTCTTTATAATCTGTGACAGAACTGCAAAATTATCGCGGAATATTAAATATAAAGTACAAAAGATACACTTGATGTGACGTTTAAAAAACAAAAGATAAACGAGATGTGACATTTAAACACTAGTGTTTTGCGAATGTCAAACCCTTGTTTTTGATGAGGTTTTAGTGACGGAAGTAGAAAGCGTCAAAAACGTCACTTTAGTCCCGAGTTTTCTTAGGAACGAGTGAAGTGAAGCGAATGTCAAACCCGTGTTTTAGATGCGGTTATAGTGACGGAAGTAAAAAAAAATATTTTTATTCACAAATTAAACAACTATACATTTCTAAGATCAACAATATCCTGAGAAACGGAAGAGCTGCAAGTACTAGAATACAGAATTATAAGTAATTACCTCGCTATACATAATGATGAAAACACGAGATGTTATCATTCCACTGAAATTGCACTTACAACCCCATCTGGATTATTTATAATGCAATGCCTTTTAAAGTTAGCTAGTGAATATGGCTGTTTAAAAAACGACAAATCATACGAATGGAAATTTATTACAAAATGGAGAATATTAATTTGAAAATAAATTTTCAGCGCATAACAGAATTATTATGTTCTGGATAAGGATTTGTGTTTTTATTTATAACAGGCGTTTATAGCAGTCCCATATTTATTGCATTGATATAATCATTTGTTTTGCTGTCAAATACTGCCTGATACTCGCAGCAGGGGTACTATCAATTTTTACTGTACAAGCATCACATTGTTTTCTTAATAATGATCATCAGTACTTGAGAAATTCACGATAACGATTTTAATCCAAGACCATTAATATATTAGACAATTTAAGCTCATTTTTTTCCAGTCCTCTCCACTATTCGACTTATTAAATTTGTAATGTTTATGATATAATAATCCCTCTTTCGTGGATGCCTGAGGTAGCTTTGCAGAATTCGACCCTAGCCCCCAATACACATACAATTACTCACGGAGCATAGAGATTAGTTAAATTTGAGCGCAGATCTCAATATTAATTAAAATTCGCCTATTTACACATATTTATAATTAAGAAGACAAAAATCTTGAAATATATGTTTTATAATACACGCTTTCATTTAGTGTGGATTTATGCAGCAGCATTTAACAATTATCAATTAGCATTTAACAATTAACATTTATCAATTATAAGTTAAACTACAATTAACAATTATCACTTATCATTTAACAATTACGAAGTTGGCCAACTTTTAACTTTATTAAATTAAATGTACCGAATTTTCATCTAGTGCGCAACTAGTACGCAGATCCTTACTTTTTTCATAGAAAAACGGGTGACTTAGGGTTATGTTGTGTGTTTGCTTACTTTCAAGTTGTACTAATAAAGGAAAAAAGTCTTCAATTCTACCATACATCTTCAAAATTGTTCCAATTCACAAATAGATATGAAAATGTAGGGTTATTGTAACTAGAATATCGGGCTTGTGCGCATGCTTACTATTTTCTCCTAATTTATTATTGTGTCTGCATAAACGATGGCAGTTTTACTAATTGTTGAATGATAAATGTTAATTGTTAAATGCTAATTGATAATTGTTAAATGTTGTTGCATAAATCCACACTTAATTGAAACCTCCTGTATAATGAGCGAACCAGCAACCAGATCAGCCTCCTTGTCAGATATGCGCTTTAGTTAGTGCCGTAGGTCCTAATAATGGATATGTTTCCTTAACATCTGGTCACACACAATCAATAACCAATAATACAATTTGCCAGTTCTTACTGCGTTGTTTATTTAATTAAACGAGCGAAAGATTATTAAGATTGTCTCATTTTTACGAAGAGATCAATGAACATTGTATATAACTCGTAAAAAGGATACTGGCCCTTAGCTTTGAGCTGCTATAAATTATACATTTACTATATTTGACGCCTACAAGGTGTAGTAAATATAAATACGTAAAGGTTTACAGCGTAGTTTCGTGAATGTACTATTTATTTGCATAACAATGTCTCGTTGACTTTACATTGCAACAAAGTTGTATTCAAGGGACATATATATCAGAAGACAGGTATGAATTATGATTTATCACCTGTGAGCAAGGTAATAAGTTGTTTCAGTGACAAATAAATGAAAATTTACAAAGTGTACTGCTGTGACTCCTTTTGAATTTTTTAAATTTATATGAAAAAAGTTGGCGTTTAATGTCATAGAGCCAGTATGACATTAACACATTAAAAACTAGATATATAAAAATGCGAAATAAAATCCCAGGTACACAATGACCACTACGTAGCTTGTAATTTGAAAAAAAAAGAAGTATGAAAATCAATATACAGAGTGAGTTTTAAATATGAAATGTGACAAGAAAATTGCTACCTTAAATATATGGAAAAAACATTGAGTTGGCACAAATTAGTAACAATTTTAATCCCATAAAAACCCTAAAATATGGCCAAAATACATTTTGAAAAATTATAAACATTTAACATATTTTTAATTATTAGTTTAAAATATATATTTATATGCAAAAATGTTTCTACAAATTTTTTATTTATAATATAATTTTCTTCAGTTCCCATTATTTGATTTTTATTAACAAATGAAATATTCGATCAATTTTCATACTATACCTTTTAAGCAAGATTAGTAGAGGAAAGTCACCAAATTTGGAATAGTATCCTAATATGGAATGCCTTCATTTCTCTAAGACTATAAGTATGAAACGCAACACTCGACCATCTTCTGTTTCATTCGGTCTATTACGCACCCACACCATTGAGTCAGTTGCGCGAATGCTTCACGTGTGGCAGGCGTATTTTGTTTTGTTGTCGTGCAGAAAATTTTAAAGGTAAGTAATAAACGAGTATTACCAGCTGTTATGCTTGTTTACGTAAGTGTTATACTATTTTAGTATATCGGTATTGTGTTTATTTCACCATTTTGTGATCTTTTGTCATTAAAATATTGTGACTTTAAAAAATATTTGCAAGAGTTTGAACTTGTATAAAAATCCAAATATGGACAGTCGTCGGTGTCTAATTATGGAATATTAAATTAAATGCTCGATGTGTGGGCTCTGGGCACATTATGATTGTGCTGGTCCAGAGTTTGATACATGAATCTGTGACTTTTGCAAGTAATTATGTAACTTCTTTCATTTATCACAATATATTATATTTATTTAATTGATCTCAAAGATATTAATGTCCATTTTTGTTATTGTTATGTTGATTTATGCTTATATTCCATATGGATACCTATTCCATATTTGGTTACTCATTTGTGATTTTTTTTTTGTGTTAGATTTTAATTTGATAACTAATATATTTGATTAAAGGCTGTTAATTACTACATATAAATGTATGACTGATTAGTAAAAACATTAAACTGATTTAATTTATATAAAGTTTTTTTTCATATCCCAAAAACAAAATGGTATTCCATATTTGGTGACTTTCCTCTATACACTTTGTTGATATAAAACCACTATTAAGGGACTTATGTAATATGACATTATTATCAATTATTATAATCATTTATTTAATTACAATATGAATTTTATGTCGCTTATTTGAATTTTTAATGTACAATTTCTAAATCTGACAGCTGCTGTGAAATTACCACACAAAAAATCAATTATCTGAAATATTTGCCTGTATATTTATTATTTTTTGAGATTAAAGCCACTTCCGTGAAAATTGTGAAAGCCCGCAGTTTTCCATTCGTCATTTTGGTTTTTAATTTTTCCGAGGCTGGAATCGTAATCAGCGGCCAAAAAATCCTACCTATCAACTTTTCTGAAAAAATTTGAAAGTATTTTGCTAATTATTCACTTTGTTTAATAATTGTTTATATCGTTTATAACTAATCACGGGCTACTTACCACACAACCAAACTCGAGCATTCAACAACTTTCTTATAAATTTGCAAAAAGTTTAAGTCGATTCTAGCATTTTCGAATTATTTTTAAATAGCATAAAACTTTTTACTTATTCATTGGTTGGATTATATTTAATTTTAAAAGAAAATATTTTTCTTACAAAAATTTTGGTAATATTACAAAATGGTCGATTCTGTATTATGTAATATAGATAGTTCTTTCACTGTTATTAATTCCAGATAAATAGAAAAAATGAGAATAATATTTATTATCACATCTTAATTGACATTATTCCTAAAAGATTAATGGCACAAAAGTTTCAGATTTAATATTCCTAATTGTATTTCTTTTCATCTCGTTTGGGATGTCACATGGGATGTAAATAATGTAATAAATTTTAGAATTGCACCTCGGAGTCCAATAATTTAAGTTCATGTCGCAGAATCTCGGTTTGTTATTCTAATGGATTTCTATAAAGAATTTTAATCAGAGTATTTTATGGCTGGAGCAGTCATTTCGTTTCGGGCTTTTACGCCACAATAGAAATATTTTCCAAAACTTAAAAGTATAAAATCAACTTTCAAGCTTTCCTGCAAATAAATTGTCATTTTAGTAAAGCGTGTTATCAATAGATGTCAAAAGTAATATTATAATACCATTATAACGCCTCACAGAATTTTTGAAATTCAAAGAGCAAAGACCGTTTACTAAGAAGCAACAACTACTCCCCTGGCTGTATACCAAGAAGGAAATTGAATTACACTTCAAAGTCAAACGGGGTTGGTATATTTTGCAGACAATATCACTTACGTTTCTGCGACATCCATTTGGAGCTTTCAAGTAAAATAAAACTCAAACATGTCATTTATTTCAATAAGAATGTAACTTCAGATGCTGTAAATTTTTTCACGCTCATCATCTAACAGACATCTGAGTTCACAGAATTACTAAAGAACGATTATACTTGTTGAAATAAACTAAAGTAGGTGTTCTGCCGAAATTTCGTTTATCGGTCTCCATGTTTGTTTATCTTTTGACCGGTTATATGACGCCGTTAACTTTCCTGTTCATAAATAGGTTTAATCGATACTGGACCACACAGAAAGTGAGAGCAGATGGTGTAAAAAGAACGGAATAACAATACAAATTAGTAGTACTAGATTATTTATAACATGTTTAGTATTTTGCCTCACCGCTCTTCAAAATCGTTTATAAATGCTTCGATAAAAAATGTGTTGGAATATGAAGAAAACAAGAAAAAATATATGTTTATGTTTAAGTGTGCCATTCGTTCTTTACTTTCTTAACAGGATAATGATTCAAGGGATACTCGAAAAAATGCAAATCAACCATTTTATGATTATATTCGTTGAGTGATAACACTGAACGTTATTTTACAATGGAAAAAATCACTTGAGATTGATATTTTATCATTTTTACTTATTTTTCTACACTATTTCGTTTTGAACAATAAGCAAATCTATTGAATTTCTGAAATTATTGATCCTTTCACTCCAAGTACCAGTTTTGTCAAGCAGTCGTGAAACTGTATTGATAGAAAGTGACGATATCTCTCAATGAACAAGAAATAACCAGTAGTCGTCATCATCAAGCATTTATTGAAGGTTCATTAACTACTGGAAAAAACCTACAGTAAAGGGAAGATACCTCATTTAACATGCTGGCTCTGAACTGAACAAAAAAATGAAATATCACCATGAAGATCTGAACTAAGTTGTATTTGGGAATTGCTACTTTTTGATAAAGTAACCCAATGCTATGATTGATAATGCAATTATTGTCGAAAAACTGAAGAGATTTTTTCGTCGTCTTCAAGAATAGCTCAAGGAATGTCAAATGTTTAATTTGATTCTCTAGAATATAGGAATTATTATTAAACTTTTAAGAAATGAGAGTCAAGGGATGAAACAGATATGGACGAACTAAAATAAAAGGTGTCTCCTTTTCTTTGTTATTCAAACTGTCTATAAACCGAAAGCACCGCATAAATTTATTTTTAACTATAAATTTTTTACATTGAATGATTTATTTAAAAATTAATTACGCTCAAAACATGTTTTTGCTGAAGGATGATGGATAGTTGGTCCAGTTATCGACTAATTGATTAACTCTTTCCTTTGCGTAGTGAAATTGATTTATATATCGTGCAATAATAGAAACTGAATGTAGTCTATAAATAATCGTAAGTAGGAAGCAAGCGTGTCATTAATTAATTACAAGACAAGTAACTTCATATCCATTAAAAATCATAGACCATAACAACATAATAAAATAAGAAAATTTGTTCGCATATATTATCCCAAGTCTTCCTGAGCCTACCTCTCTCTTTATTCTTTTGAATTTTTGCTAAACATAATTTTTCAGTTGATCTAGTCTCCTTCATAAACCGCAAATGTCCCTACCAGCCCAATTGTATTTTCTCAATATACTCCAAAGCTCCAGTTCTTCTCTTATTATTTTGTTCCTTATCATATCTTTTTTTGTTACTTCTCTTATTCGGCTTAGATTTTTCATTTCAGCCGCTTGTATCTTATTCCTTTGTGTTCTATTAAGTATCCAAGATTCATAGCCGTGCATTAACACTGGTCTGTACACAGATTTGAAGTTTAATTGTTCTTAAGATTCTCCTTATATCAATAAAGTTTCCATAAATGGAATAATATAAATTACTTGCTTTTTGAACTCTTCTATTTATTTTGGCTTCCTGAGTTCTGCCCTTTTCAAATTATACTCCAAGATACTAAAATGCTCTTTGATCTACAATACATATTTTCATCTTTTCTGTTTTATCACCACCATAGTTTTAGTCTTATTCGTGCTTATTTTAATACTATACTCCTTTAATGATTCACTCCATATGCTTAGGTTTTGTTGTAGTTCTCTTCCACTTATTCAAGAGTATAATAAAAAACAAGTTAGCGCCCAAATTATCTTTTTCTGTACCCACATTTCTCCAATCACAACAGAATTCAGACGAATTCCGACCCTGAGACATATTTAAAAAGTGTCTGCGTTCTGTGTGCATATTCTATTATTGCATGTGAGCTTCAAATCACCTTCCGTGGGAAGAAGCTATCTTTTCCGTTTCGTATCTTTATTCGACGGAGATGGCAATTAAGTTGATTCTGCAGCTCTGACAAATTGACACCCTTTCGACGTGACCATTGGGATGGAGACATTACAAATTGGCGCCCAGCGTGGGGCGACTTAGATGAAAAATTAGTTGCAGTATCTAGTAGGTATTATTATATATCAATATCAATGAAACTAAGATTTTGTATAATGTTTATAATTAGTGTTTTGTTTTCTTATGTCCCCTAATATAACCCTTGTGATTTTAAACCTAAGAATTTAGTGGTCTGAACGTAGAACTGCCATTATATATTATACTTTGTCAGCTTTATCGCCGAGTACTTATTACCCCGTATTTTTTAAAGAGTTGTTTTATAGATACGACTGCTTTAAAATGTTTTCAATTGTACACACATACATTAAAGTAACAAAGATCTTCTATAAATGGCTAAAGGAAAACTGCTCCTCGCATATATCTAGTACACATTAAGAAGCCCTTTTCATTTTATTTTTATACGGAACTTTTAACAGCTTGAATTTATTACAAGCTCGTTCATTCTTTTGTCACAGTGACTTTAAAGGTTATATTCTCTGTGAAATATTGCACAAGAAAGTGTCTACATTTTTATGTTGCCATTATTTTCTTTCATTAAAAATTTAATTTCACTATTAACACTCTATCGCTATTTGAATAATATCAATGTTTCTGCAGCTTTTCGGTGATTCAATATTATATGTAAATTATAAATATCCAACAGGGATGAAAGAAAACCATCCCCAGGGGTAATTATTGACCAAACGAAAGCTTTTGATTCATTTGAAAACTATCTACAGCTCGCAGTCAACAAATATGAGAGTGATGAGTGGATATTTAAGTGTGGAGTTTTTCAAGGAACAGTGTTAATAAGACCTTTGCCATTTATTATCTACTTTTTTATTGTACTGTACCTAATAGGACAGTTATTCCTCTTCAGGGCTTGATTTGAATGATTTTAATTGCATTATTTGACGGTCGCGGGGGGGAGATATGTGGCTATGCACTTAAAGGATTACCATTTGGTTAATTTCCGCAATGTATCCTTGCTCTGAACGTAGAGAAAATTAAGACGCAGGAAAAAACCACAGAAAATGGGCTCATTTACCAAAATTTTTAAATCATTTTTAACTGTCGTAAAACAAAGTACTAAGGATAAACAAGCATACCCTAGCGGGGCAAAGACTATGACTGTGACGTCACCGTATATGAAAGTTAATGTGCACAAACATTACGCTTCTGACTGTAACGTGCCTCGCGTAGAATCTATTTATTTTGAATTACTCGCAAAATTTTATGTGAATAAAATAAAATGTGTGGACCCAATTTTAAATAAGCAGACTCATTAAATCTTCCAGAAGTGGGCTTGCTAATGATTATCGAGTTTTTTAATCAAAAACACGAGTTTATTAAATTATATGGTTTTAAATGAAACTAACTGTTTTTAAATGACTCCACAATATATTTGTAAAAATTTGTAAATTGCAAGTAAATTGACAATTGTTTCGATATAAATATCATCATCAGAATGACAGAAGTTACTTTTGACATGATGTATACTTGATATATATTTGGCTAGTCCAAATAGTGCCCTATCTAGTGATTGACTTAATATATATGAATAGAAAAAAGAAGAAGATTTTACAAATAGTAGCTTTGATATTATTAGCCCTATGGGGATATTCTGGATATCTTTGTCCCATTAGAGATCAGTATAACTGTGCAATGATATAGGAAACCAGGAAAACTATATCTGCTGATCTTTACAATTATTACTTAAGAAGACAGTTTAATAATGGAGAACTTCCTAGATTCAGCTGTTCATTGAGGACTTCATATTGTGGGTCTGTTAAGTGTCTTCTAATTTCTAATTCTTCGAGGAAGTCCAGTTCTTGCTTCTTAACACAAACATGTAGTATTTCTGGTTCTGTGTTAGGTGTTACTGAATGTTTAGTGTCAAGTAGGTGTTTTGCATAATGTGATTTATCTGGTTGTTTTAATCTGTATGCTCGTAAGTGTTCATTGTACCTAATTTAAAAATTACGACTGGTTTGACCAAGATAGACAGCATTACAATCCGGACATTTAAGTTTGTATATCCCAGATTTTCTTAATGGGGTTATTTTTGTTTTTACATTTAGCAAATTTCTACCTACATTGTTTTCTGTTTTAAAAGAAATTGTTGTATTTGTTGCTGAAGATATTAAATTATAATTTTATACTATGTGACACATCATTTTTGGCTGTTTTCCGGCCAGAATGATTAAAAATGTCAATATTTTCATAAATACATGCTCTCTCAAATGATATACAAGGTGAATCCAGATGTTTTATTTTATTCCTGGTCTGGTGGACAAAGTTACGGAGATAACGCTATAGGTTACTCAGTAAAAAAATTGCAATTTTTTCAACTGCAGACTACCCAATTAAAGAAGCTTTTGAAAAGAACAAGAAAAACTTATTTTGATGAAGCAGGTAATATTAGTTCCAAATGTTTACATCAGATTCAAATGCACATGCACCTCACTGGTAAAAAAAGCGATATTTGTTAGAGCTGATTTGGACTTTGAATCAAATAAAATAATTTTTTTAAAAACACATAATATACGCCAGTTTTGTTGATGATCTACTGAAAAAGATTACCTGTTTTCAAGAAAAAAGCAGTACCTATTTAATAAAATTTAATTTGTGAAGAGCTGACCCATTATTTTGTAAATAATTTTGAACATTAATAACACCACAAGCTATAAAAACAATATAATCTACGTATTTAAAAAAATTCAAAATAATACAAGCGTGTGGTTTTCAATAACCCTCTCAATATGGATTCACAATGTATTTTATAAGGTAATTTATAACGATTATGATTGAAGAAAAATGAAATCGTAAAAATACACAAACAAAGTATGTTGACTTATCAGTGATTGCTTTGAGTCTTTTCATGCTTTTCTACCATTGCTTCCGTTTTTTTTTGCATCCTTATTAATAGAAATAAATATTTTGTTAGATGTTTTAATCGTAGTACTTTTACATTCTGGAACCGCACAATATTTATAGCTTTTTTTACTCTGGTTCTGGTCCATTGTGTCGAATAGTTTAAATTATTTCTAAACATTCTTATTTCACAAACATAAGACTGTTTAAAGTTTGCTAAAACGTATAATAAATAATAAGCATATAAGCTAGCAAAATACCCACTGTTACTAGCCAAGTAGACATCTAACCAAAAACCGATCGGCGCGACATCCGCTCTCTCAACGAGAGATTTCATATGCGATGACGTCACGCCTGAAATTCGGAGAGGAGCGCTGTTTAATGTTTATAATTGTTCTATGCGACTTAGGATTCTCGCTGACGTCTAATTTTTTGCACAGAGCCTCAAAATTATGTGCTCTTCCTAATGGTAGAATAAAGAAATATATGTAAATGAGCCCATTGTCAATGATGCACTAAGAAGTGCGGTTGTGCCTCGCAGGTAGGCCTTTTGGTGTCGTGGTCATCAGGTTGCTTTCCATGCACTTTTTATCCGGATTTCGTTACACTTTTTGGGGAGCTTCCGCTGTTTCTTCACGTGTTGTGTTTTGTGATTGCGCTCCACGGACTGGAACTTTCTACTGAACTACCTGTTTTTATTTCAAGAAAATACTAAATTTTGCCGACGACTTTGTCATATTTTATAAGGACGGTATATAAAAAAAATAGAAAAACACCCAGAAAATCTTAAAGAATGGTTTGACAACAGACTTCTCACCACAAATTGAAAGCATTTTTGTCTCTAGTTGGCCAAGGGTTAAAAAATTATTATGGTTTCAAAGAACGTCAATCGGTGAGATGATTCAAGATCACAAAAGCGGTAGAGATATTGTTAATGTAGAACAAAAAATTATAGCTAGTTTACAACATTTTAATAGTCTCACCTAAGATACGGAACTATAAGATGGCGTGGCGTATGTAACGCTTATCTTAACACATTTCCCTAGAAGCAACAGAAATTATTCTGGTGACCAGTTGTACAAACAGAAGTTCTAGATTCACGTTGAACTTTTTTTTCCCATATTTGTAGCAACCAATTTGCAGATAAACTGGCAAAGGGGGAGACTAGAAACACTCTTTTGGAGTCCGAAACCATTTAGCGCCGGAAAAACGTGAAGATCTGATCATTGAAACGACCTTTTCTTCGTTAGATAATTGAAAACTGGTATACTCTGGATGGTACAAATTCATTTGTTTACCAGAAGCATTCATTCATTCATACGTTTGGGTTGTGATAACAGCCCAAGCACTTTGTATCATTTCCCATGCCATCTACTTCCATTCCAGAAGCTTGATGTCTCCTATGTAGGCGACTATTTTGACTGGGGGGATTTGCAGTAGTTGTGATGGTTGTATTATCTTCTCTCCAAAGTGCTTCCGTCTAAGACCTAGTAAGCTCTCACAAAAGCAGAGTATGTGAGTATGTGTTTCATCAAAGAGTTCACATTTTCTACACATAGGTAAGTTCACCAACTTTCCCTATTCTGTGCAGATACTTCGTCAGAGTAAAGTGTTCACTCACCATGTCGGTAACTGTCTCCAAATGACTCTTACCCAGTGAGTGGGTGATTCCAATAACTCTCACTTTCACGTAATTACAGTATAAAACGGTCAACAGAGCTCGAAATCACTCAAAAACCATCAATTCTACCCAAAAAGCACACAAGATGACTAAATAATACACAAAGCTACTCGAATATACCTAAGAACGGAAGTTATCTTGCAATTGGACCATTTTCTATGCTATTCAACTCAAATACAGACAAAAACACACAAGAATGCTGATTACAACAGCCTGGTAAAGAGTTCATTGTGTACCTTATTCAGTAAACTCTTAGTATGGAAATGTCCTTGTTTCAGCCTCCATTTAAGTTGGTGTTCCTTATCCAGCCAGTTCCCTCTTATGTAATCCTTTGTGATTTCACAAAACTGTTCCGTACCTATGGGGTTTCCTTTAGAACCCTCTTTAGGTAACTGGTCTACCATTTCAGAAGCAGTTATGTCGTTGTTGAGTTGTTGGTATGGCTCAAATTCACCAAGGTGCAGCAATTTAAGGTCTTAAACCCTAACTTAGTATACCTTATTTTTATATAAAATCTAGTTTTGAACAAGATACTTAAATATATTTTTCTCAATCATAAAAATGCAAAAATAATTCATAAATTTTGCAACAGTATAACCTAAGAGTCATCGTTATAGTTTGAATTTTTTTTGGCTGAAACCAATCTTAAAATTTGCAACCTTGCTTATTTTGAGCCGTTTGCACAAAACTACTCTATTCGCATATGGCGCGTTCAATAGTGATGACGCTGTATATTATAAAATATGTGAATTCTTATTTATATGTTTTTATATATTTGGTTATGGAGGTACTAAGATTTTGATAAACATATTATTCACAATAAAATCTTTAATAAAACTGAACTACTTTTTTAAAATTAGATCCACATAAAACCTTTAAATGAAAGAAGACAAATCGTTATTTCACCTAGTTCTGTGACAAATGACGGCACTTCATCAAATATATTTCTGCGAGAGTAAGAGTTATGAATATAAAGTGCTTTGAGACCAGTTTTCAAAACAATTTTATGACTTTATTTGATATTCAAAAGGGGAGCTACTTTAGCATAAACGATGGGTTATATTATAATAAATTGATACGATATATAGACTGCGTGAAGCTTTTTTATTTCAATTACTATGTATCATCAATCACTGCGACAATAACGTAAATATAGAAGAAGGTTTGATGATACGCAATTATCAATATTTCAAAGAACCATCAATGAAAAATTAAATCGGAAATTTATAAATCACATCATTTGCTTCAAGTCACGGTACTGAAAAGACCAGGTGCTTCGTTGTGAGATACACAATTCGGTCATAAGGGTACAATAATCTGATAATTTACCAAAGTATTAAATCATCTCATAGTTTATCACATAATCGAAGGAAATAGTCGGCATAGAATAGAGTTTTGCACCATTTCAAAACTCTTCCGATACAGGCAGTGTATAGATATAGAAGCCTCAGTATTGATCCTTGGGGGGTTTATTTTCATACGTTTATAAAACCCGAACATACGTTATTAACTTTAACTTATTGTAGTCTGTTTTTAAAATATCTGTTCAATACTTTGATCACATTTAATGATGAGCATACATATTTTAAAATAGACAATGATTTATTGATTAGTTCTAGTGTCTTGGTCTTGTGATTTTGAAGGTCCATATGAAATTTTGGACTATGGCTGTTTTTGTAACAAACTGAACCCAGATGAGGTTTAATATTTTATCTGAGGTTTTTTTTGTACAATCACGTGCAGCAGTTTTTGAGATTCCAAGTGCTGGTTCAGGATCACTAAATGTAGTTTCAGATCCTATCTTTGCTAAGGTGTCCGCTGCTTCATTGCCTACAATACCACTGTACTCTCGAAACCATTTTAGTAGTTTGCCAGGGTTAAGAGTTTTTTAAAGGAAGTCCCAGACCAGTCTAGATCTGATCTGCTGGCATGCAAAGTTGTCAATGCTGCCTGACTATCCGAGAGTATAAGAATCTTTTAGCTTCTATACCCCCTTTCGTGTTTATTGTGTTGATAGCGTAGATGGGAAAATAGACATGACTTAATGTATCAAACGCTTTCGAAATACCAATTACTACCAATAGTTTCCATTATTCCTATATTTTCTGAATATTTCAGTAATATTGGGATACATTGTCTCTATATAATCTTCAAATGAAATATTTAATATTATATGTAACACATTTTTGCCCATTTTTCCTTTATACATACTTTTCTATTGTTTCTTTTCATTTCCGTTTGTTCACATATTTTGTTTATACAGATCCTCAAATTGCAAGAAAAGTGCCAATTTTCCTAACAATAGTCTTCCATTTGCCTTGAATCATTATTTAAATAGAAATTAACCTTAAAGCATTTTTCTGGAATGAATTCACTCGAACCACAATTAACACTAAATGTGACTGATATATTTTGTTAGTCTTGCGACAAATTAATACACGGATATATTCTGATTACAAAATGCTGGCTTTTTTATTCGTCTATTTTGAGGTATAATAGTCTCCGCATTTTTGTTTGCGTAAAAACCAGGAATGCGAACAAATTACTTTGGATACGCTGTTGTAAGGGTCGCCTTTGTGCGAAATTGATTTTCCCCTGCATTTCAAATTTGTATTGAGAACTAAATTGGTACTTGTTCTTGACAAAATGACCATAGTTTCAGCTTTTTATTTTTCGACACTCGCCATATTTCGTTTCACGTCTCATTAAACGTTTAGTAACGACGTTTCTATTCTAAAAATGTCATTATCCCTGACGTTTCAAATTTAAATTTCTGGGATACTTCCAAATACCGGAATTCTTTCAACAATTCAATGTGACAAACCTACATTAATACTCGTAGTATTGTGAAATAATACAATAAAATGAATGGAAAAGGAAAAATTTTTCATATACCACATTCTTAAAACAAACTAAAAAGTAAAAAATAATAATAATAAAAGTAGGGCGCAACAGTAATCCAAATACAAGCCCTTCTTGATATTACTGGGACAATGAACAGCACTGGGACGACATCAATGGAAATTCTTATTGGACTTTCTCCTTTAGAACTTTTTGTATGGGCGGAGGCAGTGATGGCAATTATTAGGCTGAAATCGCGCGACTTATTGTCAATGATACAACTGGGACAATACTAGATGAACCCATAATTTCAAGTTTTGATAACATGGCGCCGGCGAATATATTCACTGAGCGAGTGGACATCATCATCCCATATAGGGAGCACGTGATGAACTCAGGTAATTCTGGTTCACCGATGGTTCCAAAACAAACCATGGCACTTGGGCTGGTGTTAAGGGACCTAGAAAGGGAATGATCTCTAGCCTTGGTCAAGCAGAGACGATTGCCGGACAAAAAATTAAAATATTCACTGATAGCCAGACTTTGCTATCAATAATCCAACATCTAGATCTATACTGATAAAAAAAACTGTAGATCACTTAACAGGCTGGCAAGATACAACAAAGTGTCTCTAATATGGGTGCCGGCATATGGGGGCATTGCAGATAATGAAGTGGCGAACTTCATAGGTCCGCAAACGTTTTGTGGCATCACAAAATTCAAATGGAGGTCGTCTCAATTGAACCTCCATACAAACAGTTTACTGACCGACAGGAAACTGGGTAAGAGACATTTGAATACAATTTACGAACTGGCGACTACACCCTAAGGAAACACTTGCCTGACACCTTTTCCTATTTTCCCTGCCTCCCTTGATAAATAATCTGTGAATGTTGAATTCCTGTTTGTATCGAGGTGAACTGCATGCATATAAGATTGTCCGTACCGTGAATGTTTAAATGTTCTCAAAAGTTTCATTTCTATACCGTGTACGACGCTGCGAGCGCAATTTTCATTCCTCATGCATTTGTATTTTTTTACTAGCTCAGTTTTAGAAACTCATTGTTAATCCAACCTTTCCTAGCAATATTGTATCCGAGTCTCACTGCTTCTGTTGTAATCCCATTCGCCTTTTTTCTTCTTCTTTAACAGAAGAATGAGTCGACTGTTAAGGATTTGTGAAATTTTGAATGGATTCCTAGAATGTTATAAATTGCCTGGTATGTTTTAGACTATGACTACTTAAAGAGAGAGTAGAATGTAAAATAAACCTGTTAAAAACGGTTATTTGAACCAATTATCCAATAACTCGACTACAATTAATTTTTATATACAAAACCACACAATGTGGATAAATTACGCGCCCAAATCTCATACGAATTATAGTTAATGTAATTCAAATTAATGCCATCTTGGTTGCTCGTTTCAAAGGGACATTTCGACTAATATACTCTATTTGCGCTGTGATCAAACGCTAATTCATTCCAAATTGCCAAATGAACCCCTAGGATACAATTTCAACCTGAACCGTTTGTTTATTTTGAGGATTATGTATAAAGTTTAGATTGTGTGAATTGAGAGATGGCAAGGAATTATTTTTATCTCGCTTTTGATGGTTCGAAACAGATAAATATTTACTTTAAACATTAAATAGCATCGTTCCACTCCATCGAAATAATATTTCCCAAATTAACTCATTAAAACATCTTTATAGACAAAGACGTAGCAGACAATAAGTGTGGAAAAGGTTCTTTGACATGTTTGTTAATTTTCTCACTCATGACTAAGTAAATATTTCTATATTGCATGCAAATCTTGTCCAGATATGACCAGCCAACTATATTTTTATAAATGTTTACTAAAATAAATTTTATGGTGATTAAGATAGAGATAATGTAAATATATCCAACTAAATAGTAAAAGCAGTTTTAACAGCACACAGCAATACTAAATGAACAAAAATCGTCATTACTTACGTATGCAACAAAGTACCATAAAATAAACATAAACTTCCTTTAACAATACGGTATATATTCAAAATGAAGGTTACCAATGGAAAACCCTATATCACCAATTGTTTAGAAAAAAAAATCTTTGAAAGTAACATTTTAATAAATATGCAAAATTACAAAACCATCACATATGTTGGTGATATTTCAAATATAATAACAAAAAATACGGCAATTTCTTTTAAAACAGAACGCAATGTTAGTGAAAAATTGTTAAATGTTAAAACAAAAATATCCCCATTAAAAAAGTCTGGGATATAATAAACATAAATCTCCAGATTGCAATGCTGTCTAAGGTGCAATTCTGTAAGCAAATGTTAAATTTTAACGCACAGTTAAAAATAAGACAATCTTCTGACCCATTTTTGCTAGTCTGTATGCATATTAAGTTTTAAAGTATTAACGGAAAACTTTTCATTGGATACCATAAACGTTGAAATTTAAATCATAATCTTGACTATGTATAGATTAAAACATTTATAATAGCGTAAACTTTGTCAAATTTAACGGCGTACCGTTAATTTTTAACCACTTCTTATAGAATTGACCCATTATATTGGTCACACCATTCGAAATTTTGAAATAAGACATAATCACTGAATAGTAATGAATACTATTCGGTGACATATTGGACACCTACGGGCATTGAATAGGACTTAAAATAAACTGGGTAGTCTCGAGCAATGGATGACAGTTTACCCATTCATTGGAAACTGTTTTGTATAATTTTATTGTACAGTTTAAGCTTATTATGCATTAAAAACTCCTCTTTCACCTTCTAGGTGGAACACTTTCAATAAATACTAACATATTAGCTGCTTAATTATAAATAAGATTTTTTTATTACACTCTGATTGTTTAACAATTTCATTATGTGAATAGTAAGTGAGTGAAAATGACAGAATGGCGTTCAATTGCTCAGCCAGCAGTTGACAACTTCAAAAAGACGGTACATTATGTCAATAGACTTTTTGGATAACAGTTCTAGATGATTCCAGATGTATGTCTTCTTTTTCTTCATGAATTTCTACATAAAAGTCTAGAAATATCATCGAAAAATATAATAATGTCATGGAAAAGTCGAGAAGTATAAAAAGCGGAATAATTGACATTAGTTAGTTTATTTTTGAAGTATTACACAAACAAATTACCTTTCAACAAAAGCAAAAAGGTGTTTCTTGTTACTGTGAGTTTAATGGTTTATCCTCGTATTTTATTAAATGAAGTCGCTTTCGTTGTCTCTTAGCTTAGATCTTTTAAAATACTCAACGGATGGATTCTAATGCAGTTTTCAGCAATGTATAGAGTGATTCAAGAGGAAATTTTATATGTACAAATAGCTTCGCATAGGTGCAATGTGTTATATTATAATATACTTATACATAAACGACTGGAACGATTTTGATGAAATTTTTTGTGTGAGTTTTGTTTTTGTTGGTTTAGATTCACAATTAGTTACTGTAGGTAGCGCTACAAAAGGGTTCAGTTACTCCTAAGCGGATGGGCCGATTTGATGGTAATTAGCATAGGAGTTTTTTTAACGGTTATTTCAAAAAATGGTTAAGAGATTTGCTTGCTCGAAAAATTGTAATAAAATTTAGGAAATTTCAAGAAATATATTCCTTCTATCGAGAAATTAGCAATGTAATATGTTTTATGTACGACCGGGCGAAAAAGTCCAGATTATAAATACGTTTAGCGGGCGTAAAGTGTCACTTTACCGCCGCGGACTACTTTCCCCCCGGGCGGTAAAGTAAATCTCTTTTTTTTTTCTTTTAAAAATGCACATGTAGTTAGTAAAACAAATTTTATTATTATTATTTTTTATCATGGAAATATTTGGTACAATTAACAAAATATGAGTTTAATGAAGAAATGATAACTTTAAAAGCCCAAACATAAGATCCTCACACTTATAATTTTATACTAATAACACAATTTGAACAATTACTTATAGAAATGTTAGGATTTGCTACCTTGCTCTGTTGTAAGTTGTTACGAACTTCTACTAACTCTGTATGATTTGGGTTACTGCTGGAAGGTGTATGCTCAAAAGAATCGGTATGTAAATTTGAAAATTCAGCAGTGCGACTAGTAGAAGGCATATCAGCATTGACAATTTTTTTGGCGGTTTTCATTTTATTTGCCACAGAATCTTCAATATAACCTTCTGCCACCGTTGTAGACTTCCAACCAGCATGTCGCTTTATGTTAAGGATATCCTCACCTGCATTAGCTAACAAAGTTGCTGAAGATCGTCTAAAACAATGGCCTGTGTAGTCTGTTGGAGTAGGCAAATTTAAATAAGTTGCTATTTTAAAAGGAATTTGACCAAATGTATTCTTTCCAACCACCTGACTGGAACATTTTCCATTACGATAATACACAAAAAAACGTCCGTGGTTGGTATTTGTCGTACGTAGTGAAGCATATTTTCGATATAAGTCGAGATAATTTGGTGATTCCTGCTATTTGTCAATCACACTGAAAATGCGGTCAATTTTAGTTTTAGATGCTTGTATGGTTACCAATAACGTTGTTCCTAAATCTTGAATATCGTCTATTGAAATATTAGCTAATTCCTCTCGACGACATGCTCCACAAATACCAAAAATTAGTGCAACCCACAATAAATAATCATATTGACATAATAGTCTAAAATAAAAAAAGCAATTAACTTACTTTCATCATAAGATATAAATTATCTGGAGCATCTACTAAAAATAATTCCATTTCTTCCCTGGTTAGAATTTTTGATGTTTTTGGTTTATACCCGTCTGATTTCCGTTTTAAGAATGTTGTCAATCTTGAATATCTAACGATGTTTATATTATTGTGCAAATTTACAGTTGCTTTTAACATCGAATAATATGACCATAAAGACGACGGCTTACGGCATTTGGACTTTTCCAGAAAAAATGCAAGAAATACATTTTCTGTATAGTTACCATCTATAACATTCTTCAATTTGCACCAGCTAACAAATTCATCGTAGACCTTATCGTATATTCTTTTAGATTTGGCGGGTAGTAAACCTAAATTTGCATCTTCTGCTGCTTTAAAAATTTCCGGTGGTCCATTACATAAACAAAATATATAAAACTTCTTCGAAAATATACTAAGAAACTTACAATACGTGAAGTCGACTGTAAATAAAAATGGCGTCTACCTATTCTTGTCCTATTGACTTGGTTGCTATGGTAACGCGTATAGGTATATAGATTATTGTTTTATCATCTTATTAGTTTCAATAAGACTTATTTTTATTTAACTATACAAATGATTTGGTAGATTGTTATCCAGGGTGAGTTATAATAATATCGAGGTATGAAATTTATTCAACTTCAAACATTTATAATAACCTACTCACAAAAGGTGAAAAATAGAAAATAAAACATATTTATTAATAAACTATCATTAATACGGTCGTGCATAAAATTTTGTATATTTGTTAATAAATGACTATTAAAACGGTCGTGCATAAAATATTGTATGTATTTCAGGCGTAAACAGCGTTTATGGACCTTACGTGTTAATAGCTCTTACTTACACGTTGCGGTCCATAAACGCCTGTTTTACGCCCTTGATACATAAATAACTATTAATCAAAATAAAAATAGTCAAAATTTATATAATATGGTAAGGCAGGACAGGTTAACGTTTGTAGAGTCCGCTAGTAATATATAATAATATATTAATATGTTTAGAACGGTGAACTTTACCCAGTAATATATAACTCCATATGTAACAGATACGCCAATGCTTATGCCTCGAGTGTTTGATAATGTTTGGACAAAGGGAAGCAGTCATTTACATATAGACTCCGATAAAGGCTCTTACTGACATACTATTATAAATACAAACACGTAGACCTAATGCAGTATTGTCAATAGTCCTTCATTTTCAATAGCATCCCTCATGTCCCAATAAATTAATAAGTTTTAGTTGACATCATTTCTAAGCTAGAGAAGCGACTGAAAAATATGCCATAACATTAAATTATTGTTATTTACAGGCTTAGGATTTATTGGCAGCAATAATTTTTGTAATGTGGTTTGGAAATTGATAGCTTGAGTAAAAATGACGGTCTCCATCGTAAAGATATTGTGTAAGTAGTAAAAAAATTGGAAGTATTTGACTACTTAATGTACACTTCTTATTCAAATTTAAATAAGAAGAGGAAATTTCAGTTTATTACTAACCTTTCATAGGCTGGTCCTGACCAATAACAATTAAATCATTCTCATATTCAAATTGGGCGCTGACATTATAATTTGATTATTTTGGAATCGACTCAACGCATAGATCAATGGCGATAACAACCGCTTGAAATACTGTAGCATGCTTTTCAAGACTCTCAACAAATTCAGTTATTGGTCGGCTGCACCTTTTCTTCAGCTAGAAGAATGAACCTGAAGGTCAGTTGCTGAGAATTTTTAGAGATTATGTGATCCGAAGCTATGGTCAAGTACTCCGTGGGGCTCAGCTCACCTCAGTTGGTCTTTTGTCCATCACAACCGACCAATTGAACCCCACCATCCATTTTGTAAATTTTTTAGGTGCCCAAGTAGCAATTTAAATTCTATAAGGTTTGTATAAACAGCTACAAGATATGTCTTATAGGATACTTAAATTCTTATAACATTTACAAAACAATTATAAGATCCTTATACAACTGAAAACGGTCCATTTTTATACAATTGTTTGGTTGTATAACATTTCTATTAAGAGTTTATACAACTATTATATGACTGTTTTATAGTAGTAGTCACATCTATAAAATGGGATTGAAGCGGCACTATGAAGGTCTTACAAAATGGTTGTATAATGCAATATATTTTTTTATAATGCTGTTATTTCGAGCACAATGAAAACATTTTGTCATCTAGCAGTTTATAAGAGCATTTCATTTTTTTGTGAAGAAAAACGACTTGGGCCGCTTGGGCGGACATCGATAGTAAAAATTATAATTTCATTTGGATGGTTTAATAGCAAAAATTTTGATGCGCCGCAAATTTTACTGATAGATTATAAGGACATATTTGGCAAGAAAATGAAGCGCTTCAATTCTGGTTAAGTTTCAAGTAGATACTTAAAAAAAATATTAAAATAGAATATCCTAAAATACTTTTTTTATGACTTTAATAGTTTACCACTTCATATGGATATTCTTTTACAATATAATTCTCTGAATAATGATAAAGTCACATTTTTCAATATAGTTTCATGTTTCCAACTCAATTGCTCATAATGGCGGCGAAAGCGGTACAAGAATTGCTTATTTAAACATGGCGATTTATAAAGCAACAATTTTATCCCAAAGAAATGCCTTAAGCAATATTTTATTGTTAAATGGAACGGTATACGATAACTGTTTTATAACGAATAATATTTAGGCACTATACAACTAAAAAGTGTTTTATAATGCAACGCAATTGAATGCCATACAATATTTATTATACAGCTTCAATAAGACAAGCTAAAGTAACTATTTTATAACGTTGTAGCTGTTAGTTATATAGTATATTATAGAACTCTTATACAATAGGTATAAAAGTCTTATAAAATGATATTTTTGATATTGTATTAACTGGCTTATAAGGTATTATATCATTTTAAAAGAAATGATCGTATAATGCGTTATAGCATATATTGTAAAAGTCACTATAGAATCATTTAATACAACAATTTTCTTTAAAAAACAAAATTATCGCAACAAAAGGCTTATTAGAATTAAAAAGTCCTTAAAACAACGCTATTCGACTATTATACAACAATTCAGTCCTCTTAGAATTCCATTTTGCTAGTTGGGTGGTTCTATTCTCCTAAAGTGGAGTTGATGGAGTGTTATGTTGGTAATGGTTTCCGGCGCCTCCGTAGTAGTGGTGTCCAATTGAAGCAGTTGTTGATTTGGGTTAGAATT
>CAJUYH010001595.1:28410-75933 GCA_910591685.1 Galerucella tenella
TTTTTTTTTAATAGTGAAATACAGGATATTTTTTTATGAACCACGTTCTTAAATGATTTTTTTTTGTAACCAATTGTTAACCGAATTACTGCAGATATCCTGAATTTTACATAAAAAAAATGTAACTATTGCTGATACACTGTATCTTTCCTAGCACTTTATGCCTGCCACTTTGTACCTGCCAATTTGTACGTGACATTCCGGACGGAGTAGTTTCTATGAGGTAGATTAACATCAGACACCTAGGACCTGTCCGAAGAAAATAAGGAAAGTAAAACCAACGTAAAACAACAAACAACGTAAACAACATAAAACAACATTCATTCACTGTGATATTAGTTTTAAATTCATTATACAACTTGTAAATTTAAACAACATGAAACAACATTCATTCACTGTGATATTAGTTTTAAATTCATTATACAACAATGTTGTTCATATTCCTTCCCTTCCAGCATTTCCAGGTTTGTTGATATTATTCAGGGTGGCGCCTACCTACCTTTCTTGATTAACTTTAATTACATTCCTTAACTTGATTTTTAACTTATTAAATTCATTTGACTGCTTAACTTCATTTATTATCTCATTAACTTCAATATAACTTCAATAACTTAAATAAAGTAGGATTACCCGCGAACCGGTAAGACTACTCACTGAACTGATATTAGTTTGGTCTCCGAATTCACACCTGAGGTGCTCTGCACATTGAGTCGCCGTTGCAATTTATCTTGCCTTATTATTTTAAATAAATAATAGGTAACAGTTGAAATGAAAACTCAATTTTAATTAAAATTAAAAATTATTATTTGAATAAGATATGCTTAGTCGGCTTGGATTTAATTGGCTGAAAATATAATTTTATATTACTTTTAAACAAAAGTTTATTTTTGACTAAACATTTTCATTCATTTAATTATAGAATATAACGGAATCAGGGATATAAGGGATAAAAATATGTATTACATTCTTAATGAGTTTCCTGTAACTCAATATTAAAAACATGTTTGTATAATGTAAATTACAACTAATCAACAACTGATTGAATGTTACTGATGTAAAATATGTAAATTTGTGTGAACTACATTTCTCTATTGCAAAACCATTGTTGTAGTTATCAATAAATGGATGCTATGGTAAAAATGGTGTTGTGTTTATGAGTATAGTAAACACCCATCGTACAAAAGCAATTTTAAATTATAAAATAATGAACCTATAAACCAACAAATATCAAATACTTTAATTTACTTTACAGATAAGCGGGAAACTTAAAACGCGTTTGCCGAAATAGGACCATCCTGTATGCGAACTAGGCTATTTTTCTTTTGAACATCATCGTCGTCACGATTAATAGATTGATGGGCTAATGGTATCGATAATGCACTTTAATGTACTCTCAGTTTGGTCATTAAAGCTTACAGATTGTTACTCACTTCGTTGCCTTTTAAGAAAACAACACGATTAGATAACGTCAAATAAAAAATGTAACTATGTGAATATCTATTTATGGAGCTTCTGTGAAATACTAGAACGTGAAATGATTTATACGATTTAAATGATTGCTTTTTATCTAAGGATCGAATGAATTTTCACTAAAACTTTAAATCATGAACTATAAAATAATTTTATTTCAGCTCCAGAAGAAAAAAATTCGATCTCTAAAATTTCAGGAAAGTCTGCAGCAATGACAGATTGGAGGAAATGAATCTTTAGACTGTATTACAGCAAGTTTAGAAAAATAATCTTCCTACAATCAACCCTCGCGATTTGTATCAGATAAAATTAATGTTAAATTTTCAAAATAATTTCTACTTGATGTTTCCAGCGTCTGAAGATTCCGATGGTTTGATGACTGCCTGGGACCTAGGCTGAAGAAAAATATTAGAGTTCCTATTCAATGCAAATCTGAAGGACACAACTATTAAGATTTTGTTACAAAAACCAAGCAAAGACGTGAGTGAGAGTAAGTGCATACAACCAGATTTACTGAAGATAATTTTAATTATATATTTTATATTTTCAGTTTTCTGGAAAATTGAAACCCGTCCAACCACATGACGTAGCTGATGCTATAAATCAATAATGAATATATTTATACCTTTTATAGTTAGGGGTATAATATAAAATAAAACCTTCCACTTCATTTTGTGAATTTCATGTGTTATGTTACTTTTTATATTGTAAGTAAAGCTAGAAGTGTACGTTTATTCTCCTTTAATTTATTCCATTCCTTATTTCAGACCTACTATTGATGCTTTTCTGCATCATAATATTGCTCACAGATTATTAAATTATGCAAATTAGGTGACGATAATGTTTTTCTAAAACTTTTTCACTTTATTCCAAAAGTTACCGATTCTTGTATTGGTTGATATATTTTAGGATTACTAATTTATTTTATGTATATGGTAGTGGATTATTTTTACTTCTTGTCGTTTTCATTAGTTTTAATCATTTTTAGGCATTCAATCACAAAATGTAAGTCCGTGAGGAAAATCTCGAGGTAAAAGAGTATGAACACGTTGGATGTGGTGAAGGTAAAATTGCTGCCACACAAATCTGCCCAGTAAATGATTTTGTTGATATAATGAAATAAAAGTACTCCATATAATATAACACGAGAAATTAGGACATTTCTGTTACGAAAAATAGAGAATATGAAGAATTATGGGAAAAAAATGTAGGCTACAAAAACTTATAGCTGTAGTAGATTCACAGAAATTAATATATTAGCTTCCACCAAACTGTCCTATCGACCAGTTGACAACTGATAAAATTAAAATCCGACTAAGAGAAGCATAAGTGAGCGAGAATATTTCTTAAAGCCATTATATTCTATACTACAGCTTCTCTGTACTGACAAATTTGTCCTAATATTTGTATTTTTGTAAAACCATTCAAGAAACCTACAAATTAATTATATATGTAGATAGACTGGATATTTTATAAAATCTAAAGTACATCTTGTACAACTATAATGTAGTCAAATTTTCCGAGTTCTATCTATTTGTAGCAATACATGGAAAATAAAAAATAGGGAAATAATTAAAACTCTTCCAAGCACGTAAAGACGTGAGTTGTATCGCATTCATAATTATCAGATATCCGTACGAATTTGCGCGTTCACTCAACTTTTTTTAATTTCCCTAAGGCTTTAAAAGGGGTTGACTGTGATGGAAATTTGCAATGGGATGCACTTTTTCATACATTCAGAAATATAAAGATTCTTTACAGTGCGTCAATTTTAAGTTCGTTATCAAGATAATGGTACTAATCATTGTGAGATATATTTAGTATATATTGCTGTGGTATCTAAAATCAGCAGCAAGCAACCACTATATAAAAATAGTTTAAAAAAACAACATTTCACTCCAAATATTATGAATATAACAGTGATTGAATAATTAGATAATAAAAAAACACATTAAATGGCTACAGACTATCTAGCTTGGGAAATGCTAAAGGGGTAGCACTCACTACTAATTTTGATAAATAATTTAATTATATAGAAGTCTGAGAAGAAAAAGAAAGTATTCTTAGAACTTGTACATTGTATTTCTAAAGTTAAGCGTACGGTAGTGTTAGTGAAAGACAGCTAAAGAGCCATGCGGTGCCAAGTGTGACATCTAAGTGAAAAAAAAAATGTTTCGGAAACGGAAGAAGATATAGTGAAGAGAGTGGATAGGCTAGTTAATTATCTGATATTAGAAAATAGGTTTAAAATTGAGATTTAGAGGGAGAATTTAAATAAAAAGGGAGAGTTTAAATAAAATTTAATTTGAAATCTGTCAAAATATCCCTCAAAAGTGACTGTTGCCATAAATATTTACAAGTTTTCATTAATTTAGTCTCAATTTGTCACTGATATAGGACACATCAAATCGTTTTCCCTCCGGCTGACAGGAAGATTTGGAAGGTTAGAAAAAGCTGTCAAATGTGACAATCAGTATAAAATTCCTTAGAAACAGTTGGTTTCATTTAAAAAAGTAGCATAGGAATGTATCCAGTAGCTGCTGCTCCTCAGAAGAACGTGTAACAGAGTTAGGAGAACAACAGTCAGAGCAAGAGGTAGGCATGAGGATTCCAAATTTATCGAGGAAATGGATGCTGAATATAAGGATGAAAAGAAAAATGTGGATGTGCAGCAAATTGGAGGAGGACCCCTGAGGCATGGGTTACCAAATAGTCACTGGTGGAATGAAACACCTCAGAACTCCCTATGTGCTTCACCAGTCCATTAAAGCCGAAAAAATAAGGGAACTGTTCCCACCTGCAAATCCCCCTAGACACCAACACAACCCACTAGCGCCCCTCCCACCTCTTTTCACCTTGATGGAGTACACACGGGCGGCAAATAAGCTGAAAAGCAAGGAAGCACCAGGACCTGATGGTATTTATCAGGAGGCGGTCAAAAGGGTGGTGGACATCTGCCTGGATATGGTTTTGAAAATTATGAACTGGCTACTGTTAGAGGAAACCTTTCCTGGTGAATGGAAAAGGGCAAATGTTATCCTAATCCCGAAGGGTAATGCATTAGACACCGAACTGAGAGTCAGACCTATAAGTCTAATAAACATTCCAGGTAAGCTTTATAAACAGCTCCTGAAGGATAGGTTGGAGACTGAAGTCAACAGGAACAAGGGTATAGCAGACACCCAATTTGGTTTCAGACCTAAGAAGTCAACGGTCCAAGCGGTTAAGCACGTTTTGGACAAGGCATGCAGCAAAGGCGATGTCTGGGGAGCCATCAGTTTCATAGATGTGAAAAACGCATTCTACACCGTCAAATGGGAAATCATAGCCGCCAATCTGAAGCGTGAAGGGATTAGCGAGTATCTGGGAAATGTTATTGCTATCTCTCGGACAGATCTCTGAAATGCGGGAATCAAGAAATAGGCATGACACAAGGGGTTCCACAAGGCTCTGTAATCGGACCTACACTATGGAACACGCTGTATGATGGAGTACTCCGTCTACATCTCCCGCCTGGGTGTTCAACTATCGCCTATGCAGACGACTTAGCGCTGGTTGTCCGAGCTAGGACCCTCATGAGAAAAGCAGACAAAGCTCTCGCTCAGATAGGAGGATGGATGAATCGGAATGGATTGGAGGTAGCGCCTACCAAAACGGAGGCCATTATTATAAAGGGTCCGAGGAAAAGGGAAGACGTACACTTCGAACTGTGCGGAGCCCAGATAACTCCAAAAAAATATGTGAAATATCTTGGAGTATGGTTGGATGATAAACGTATATTCAATGAACATATTCGTAGGTCCTGCGAGAAAGCAGACAGGCAAACCACAGCCTTATCCAAACTCCTCCCGAATATGAGAGGACCCGGCACGCAGAAAAGGCGCCTGTTATACGGGGTGATCCAGTCGGTGCTGCTTTATGCGGCCCCAGGCTGGAAGGAGGCTATGGGAAAAAATAAATACAGAGACATGGTCAGATCCTCTCAGAGGAAGATGCTTCTCAGGGTAACATCGGCATATCGAACTGTCTCGGCCGCGGCCATTTGCGTGGTAGCAGGGGTGAAACCAATAGACCTTTTGGTGAAGGAAAGGGGAAGGCTAGAAGTGTTGGAGAAAGTGACGGATATAGAAAGAGAAGAGGAAAGGAGGAAAACATTGGAGGAGTGGCAAGTCCAATGGAGCAACAACAAGCTGACCACTCAATGGACGAAACAGCTAATCCCTGAACTAGAAGCCTGGATGGAATGCAGGCACAGGCAGATGGATTATTACATCACCCAGTTTATGACCGGACACAGCTCCTTCAGGACCTATACTAATAGAATTGGTAAAGCCGTGGACAATCTCTGCATCTATTGCTGGCAGATAGATGACGTCAAACATACCCTGACGAACTGCCAAAGATGGAACACACAGAGATCGCACTATGAGGCAGACATAGGTTTTAGCGCAGCCCCGGAAGGGATCCTAAAGTTCGTGCTTAGCTCTGAGGATGCATGGAGAAAAGCAGGGAGCTACATAAGAAGTGTGATGGGGCAGAAGGAGCTGGAATAGAGAGAATTCCAGAAAGAGGAAAAAAGACGGGACAGAATGTAAGAATCGAAGAACAACAAATGCCTTAAGAGGCACAGATTGTGGAGTACGTCGCCGGTCGCATTGGATGTTATGTCCTTCCTACATCCTCCTGATGTAGTGACTGGACAAGGAGGTTTTTAGTGGGTATGCCAGCTTGCTGGAGACTCCCACACTACCCTGATGCTTCCCTAACCAAGCGAAGGGTGTACATAAAGTATTTTCCTCCTTTCCAAAAAAAAGTAGCTGTTGTGTTGTGCCCGAATAAGTACTTGTAATTTGACGATTTTATAGAGGAGCTAATAGTATATTATACATCAAGGTGGTGAGGACTATTATTATTGACCGAGCACTAAAATTAATAACAAGCTGCGAGGCTTATACATGTCTTCAACGCCACTACTAGCCAAATTTAAGATAAAAATTAAAAATAATTCACAAAAGCACTACGAGAAGCGTTTACTCCGTCGTCTGACTGACAAGTACACTGCCAGTTTTCGATATATTACGAACGTACTCGTTATATCATCAGTCATTTTTGGTTGAGCGCGAATTTTAAACTAATGGCATTTTAATTCAAATAATTTTATCTTGATTGGTAATTTCAAGCAGCAAATATGTTAAAGATAATCTCCTGGGTATACAAAATTATGTTGCACAAGTTTTTGTTGTACTACTACTCCTGAATTCACAAAATATTTGAATTTGTCCATTATTGACCTAGGTTAATAATAGAAAAAATTATTAACCACTAATAGAGAAATTCAACTTCTCAATTGGCAATAATTGTCAACTTCACAGCTAGTAGTGAAAAAATCGGTTGTCTATACAACTATACAAAGTAGGGAAGAATGGAAGAAAGGTGTATCGATTCAGACTGAAGCAACCTGATATGCGGATGGCTCCAAGACAAAAGAATATAAGCTAATACAAGCCTACTATTCAATAAAAATAATTACAATATTATCAACATTTCTTAGAACGGCCTCGGTGACCTTTAATGGACGTTTAAGTAGTTCTCTTTTTTCTTTGGAACACCCTTTGGTATAACGTGTTTAGCCGAAAACGAAAGAACAATTTTTTATTGAAGGAGGTCACGCTTTTCCGGTATTTCCGACATCAATATTTAACCCCCAAGCGAGGGTACGATTCACTTCAAAATATTTTATTAGCTCTGGGGTCAAGTAAGATGTTGCTTCAACGCCCTTGCAATTATATTTCCAATAACATCAGTTATGGCAAGTTCACGTGTATCGGTTTTGTTTCGTGCAACTGGATTCTACATTTTGTGGTCACAATGTCGATCTCGTTAACAGAAGTTTGAAATTTGGGGAGTTTTGGTTAAAACTTATATTTGGTATCGCTTGAAATAGAATCTATTATGAATTTATCAAATATTAGAAAATGTCTTATTTCTAAATCAGATATTTTAAACAAATACATTTTTCAATTGAATACAAAATTGAACGTTTAAATTACATGAACATAAAAGTTCAATGGTAGAAAGCTGATATTAACTCCCAGCTTTTTTGTATCCATGCAATGCATAATTTGAAAAAAGTTCCTTTCGTTTCCCTTCGATTTTTTCAACGCATAATTCCGTTTTATAAAAGAATGAGGATCTATAATTACTCTCTTGAATGTATGCATCAGGGAACGGGATTGCGTATATAACCCATATACCCAGTGACATAGAATGCCAATGCATTAAACGGTGTGGCATAGGTAACCATGACGACGCAATTAAATGCGTATGCATCCCTACAGCTTAGCACCCTCAACCGTAGAATATTAATGTACAGTCTGTAATAATGTCTGATTTATGGTCATAGATGTCTATTTACACAGCAGAAGAATGTTTTTTGAATAATTTAAAATACACTAGAAACTGTGACAATTGACAGACAATTTATAACGTGATATTTGTGAGATCCCATAACCTCGGAAGTTTAAAGCCGAAAAAAAGAGAGATCTGACCATTGGAAAGATCTAGTAGGGCTTAGATAATCAAACATTTCTCTGGGGTCTGTTGAGATCAAATTAATGTATAAGTCAAAGTAAAGAGCGGTAAAAGTTTTAACAGGAATCCTAACGGGACATTGTCTACTGAGAAATCTCAAAATAGTGGAGGACGAAGAATGTTTATTTTGTGGCATGGAAGGAAAAACCTCCATCCACATACTTTCGACTTTCACAGCAATTTAGAATCCTAGGGCACAGCACCTGGGAGATTACTGGATAGAAGGATAGAAGAGTGACATTTACCTAAAGTTAAAGCCTGCAGATTTCCTAAAATAGATATTTTAGATCTCAGTGAGTGTCACCATTGTCACCCCATAATATATACATACAAACATCCAGTCCCCAAAGTTTTATCTTCAAATATTCTGTGTAAGAACTTGTCAGAGTAATACAAAATAAAAAATACTTATATTATAGCTGAATGGTAATTTATCTATATAATTACAAAAGTAATATGAATAATATAATTCTTATATTTAACCATTAAATGAAAACCTACCCTAACTGTAAATAAAAATTTTTATTAGATTTATCAACAATCTTAATGAATTGAAGTGAAGATCGTAGTCATTTGCAATTTGATTAAAATTTGAGCATAAGATGTGTGGTGGAGAATGAGAAAGAATGTTAGTTCTAAAGTGAAACGTGAGATTACGACGTGAGTGAAATCTTGGAAGAAGGAAATTCAACTTAATTCAGACTTAATAAATTTGGAGAGTCAATACAATGTTGGTTCAACTTAATCAGAAAAACGAGACCACTATTTATTCTCCTGAGCTGCAAGTAGACAATGCCAAAACGATGTAACAAAATGAATTGTTCAATCGGGGTAAGTCCCATCGATTCTACTAGCTAAAAATTTCAGGCATCTCCTCTGAACGGTCTCTATCAAATTATTGTGACTTAGGTAATATACGTACTCCACACAATAGGAGTGTACTAGAGCGAAAAATAGCATTTAAAATGCATCCTTATAAGAAAATGATTTACAGTTCCTGGCAGAGAACAGATAATATTTAAATATGTGTTATAAAATCCCACTTATTATAAAAAGTTATCACCAGATTTTAGCCTCAATCCATATTATCGATTTGGTATTTGTATGAAACAAGGATAAGATTTACGGATAAATATACCTATATATTTCACATTACTTAAGCTAAAAATATACTTAAATTTAGAAAAAGACGATTTCTTAGACACTATTCATTAACTTTATTTAAGTCCAATTGGAGCAAGTGACAATCAAACCGAGATTATATTTTGGAATCGCCAATAAATTTTTAACGCAATAGTAAGGTCATTTATAAATAATAAAAAATGAGATGATAAAAAAGCAGAGCATATACTTCGTGCTTGCTCGAATCTGGTCACTGATCTGTGTCTCGCCTTTAATATCAATCACCAAATAAACTAATCGGTTTTGTAAAGGAGCTGAAATAGGACTAGATGGGCCCATAGAGTAATAAATGAGAGAGATGTTAAACGTGTAGTGATTTGTGACACAAAGTTACCACTAGCGCCTACCTTGGGTACTGGTACAAACTAGCACTCAAGACGCACCCTTTTCGAATTTTGAAGCTTTCAGCATACGCGTAATATTGTACAATATTTGCAATTGAATGATTTTGCACTTCAATATTTGTTTTTTAGTCTTTCAAGTCAAGTCTTCAAAGACTAAGAAATAACATTATTGTGCTAAATCATTCAGCTGCAAATATTGTATTAGTAATATTATAGGGAATTACGGTAGGAGAATAAAAAAACCCTTTGCAAGTGAGAAAATACAATATTATTAATTGAACATCTTTCATACAATAAGATATCCAAAATAACACACAAAAACAGTCAATACCTACCTGAATCTGAATTGGGATGGAAATTGTACTCTGAAGTTTAGAAAGGAAGTGCAAATTTTGTCAATCTACATGAGTCTGTAAAATTATTTTTAAGGAAGTGATCTTCACGCAAATAATACCTTTTTTTTGAATAAGTAGAGTTCATTATTTCAAACCATTTATAACTTCGCTTAATATCTAGATCAGAAAACTAAAAAAAACTTCTTATTTGTATAATTTTTTTGCAGTTATTCAATTGACGTACCCATTTAAACAATTTGGCATCTTGGAGCACACACCAATATTACAGAGCAAGCACACAAATACAGTGTTCAAAATATTAAAGCACTTTTTCACATAAGTAAATAGGTACCTACAATCATCCTACAATAACATCCTAAATTACATTGATGTAAATATATCTAGCAACTATACATGCATATTGTTTTGGTTTGGGTCACAAATTTCTGGTAATCCTTCGTTCTTGTCTGTAAAAAACGATAAAATTACAAATAATGTTTCCATTACGAAAACCCAACCTCAAACGGCTAGGATTGAAAATCTACTTTTTTATCTTACCTATGATAAGTGATGATAAATGCTGTGATAATAGTTGAAGATAATTAATTTCTTTGCAAAAGGACCAATGAGTAGATTAAATAAAAATAAATTCACAAATGACAACGACTAACCTCAAATTGAAATAATACTAAAAATGAAAAGTTTTGTTTTTTTGTAGAGGGAGGCGGGGTTTGATAGTTTAGTGCTGTAAAGCGCCGTGCTCTACTGGCTGCGCACAAACTTTGTGCCAGTTTCTTCCATATGTTTTGAAACCTCTTTTATTTATTTTATTATGTTTTGGTGTACTTGTTTTTGTAAACAATAAATAAAATGTAAATACTAATATCATGAATATCGCATAAATTATTGGACCATGACTAATAATATCTTGCAAACCCAGAATTGTACTGTTGTAGTCAATTATTAACCAAAAGAAGGATAAGGTATATATTTGAATTAGAAAGTAAAACAGAAATATTGGAACCTTTTTTTACTACGCCATTGCTCTAATTGCTCTAATAACGTGTATTTGAAGCATAATTTGTAACCGCTCCGCAATTTGTCCCACTAATTATCATGACTGTTCCCTCCCCCAAATTAATTCAAAATACTTAATACAATATGAATATGAAAAACTTGTAATTCAGAGACTAGCTATATTTTCATAAGTTATTAGTAGCACTTCAAAAGTAAATCATTGGATGTCGATTATTATTATCAGATTAAAAGTTTTCAATATGATAAAATATTCTGTAGACTAAGCATTGAGTGTGTGGTTATTATGAAAACTTGAGAAGTTGACTTCATCTGTAAAGAAAATTGGAATTGTTTACCATTTTTCTTGACAGGGGAATGTGAAAACTGGACAATTCTATATTTTCATCGTTTGTCCTTTTAATGCTAAGGAATATTCGTTCAATATTCACTTACAGTGTGTTGTAGCTCTGCAGGTTAACCCACTGGTCACAGGTTAACCTATGTTTAAACACTATCCAGTAATTAAGCATTTTTCCGTTCTAACACGAATTGTCGATCGCCGCTCACGTAACCAATGGATTTCAGTTGGCATCAGTGGGTAAAACAAAAATTGTCAACCTTCCGTTTTCGTTATTGTCATTTATATTAATTAATTTAGTTTGATGCTTGGATAACGTAGGTATGTATTTCTACAGCATCAGAGACATAATATCTTGGCAATCATCTGGACCAACATCTAACATGGAAGGAACACATTAAAATAAAAAGACAACAGCTTGACATCAGGTTCCGACAGATGTACTGGCTACAAGGTCGACGATCAAAACTCTCTCTCTCTCTACAAAAATATCCTGCTATATAGAACGATGCTAAAACATATATGGACTCCATCTATGGGGATGTGCCAAACCAACGCCTCTTAACTTCATCCAAAGATTTCAGTCAAAGCTGCACCATGGTATGTCAGTAATCAAGAACGTACCATGCATCATACAAATCAGTTAGTAGAAGAGCTTTCCAGCAATGGCTCCACCACAAGAAGACTTGCTAAAACCTGCCCTTTAGACCTGCTTGAAAACTAAGGCAAAAGAATTTAACCTACCGAGTTACAAATTATAAAAACGTTCTAACTGTTGAATTGTTACGAATAATATTTTATTCGATAATATTAGAAGGTAAAGTAGTCTCTATATCTTCACTTAAGCTTGCTTTAGGAACGTTGTCCTGATGAATCTCTCCGCCAGGGAATTGCGTTCACAGGACATTAAAAAGTGTATAGTACGATTTGCACACAAACCTCACTTCTTCAGATGTTCATAAATAGACCATTCCAGAATGACGTCACTGGCAGGTCAGTCATATTGTTATGGTCCTTATGTCATATTCTATTCAATTTTCATTGTTTACTGCTAAAAAACGGATGATAGTTGGACTTTAATTAGTAATAAGCTCTTAAAATTATCTAAAACGCCATGATTTTGTAGTGTTGCTAAGTGTGGAGTGTGGGGAGCAAGAGATGAGGTGTATTGTTTTTTTTTGTCGATTTCTGGCTGTTTTAACTTAGCGAAGTGACTATTTATTTCTGTGCACCTGAATCTGTTGCTCTTGCTTTTGCTCCTCTGTTGATTGCTTTTTTCGTCGTGTGACATTTTAATTATAATTCATTTCAATTCACAGACAGTTTACTGATTGCGTCATGTGCTATTTGTAAAGTTGTTATTATTTAAATAAAATATATATTACATGGACATTGTTCCACAAAGTCTGTATAACAACCAACTGACTTACACTACATATCAAAACACACAAACTTCAACTCGAACTGATCGGGGGACCCAGCATAATATGGCCGTTCTGTCAAAGTCAGGTGTTCTGGAATGGTCTAAGTATTATTTGTCTGTCCAGGCGTGGTATTTTCAAATTCTAGTTGTACCTAGTAGTGGTAAAATTTTCGATAATACTTTCCACGATAAGCTTATTGAATTGAGTCAGATTGTTATATTTTGTAACGTTTCCATCTATCGCCAGTTTATTTAAGGAGGTATCCATTCAAATAAGTTGGTGTTTATTAGCGATAACTTTTATCCGTTGATACAGTCATGAATCCTTATTTTTTGTAGGTATTTAGATGGGTCTATGTGGGAAATAAGAGGCTGAACAGTCATTGAAAAACGTTTATCCAATGAAAAGTTAATTATGCAGAAATTTCGGGTCCCTTATAATCCCTTAGCATTTGATGTATCACACAATTAAGTTGAAATATTGATCAACTTCCTTGTTCACTCATAAACTTACAGTGTATTTCATCACACCATTATGAGACAGACATAATATAATTCATTTATTATGTAATTTTATATTTTGATGTGCTGTTGTAAAGTTTTACTGGTTAGTAGATTAACTTGACTGAATAAATATTTGATATTGACCCTTTTTGATTTAAGGGTCATTGTCGATTTTTCATCTATTGTGTGCATACCGGTTGTATGCGAAAGTCTTATTATACAGTTACCGTAAGACTGCCTAACACTTAACATAAGTAATGGACATCATTTTTATTCCTACTTGTCAACATGTTGCAAAGCCGGGTCCAAGGTCCGTGACGATGATGACAATGCGGGTAAAATTGATTAATGCACTCATACCATTACAGTTGATGTGTTATTTTATTTCAAAAGACCAGTCTCCAGGTATAACTAGTTTTTATTTCAATTTGATACCATCACAACATTCATAAATTTTAAGTCACAATGACCACAGCCCGTACGCCTATAAAATTATTTGATTTTGTACTCATTTGATGTGTTCTTTATAATTGCAATTAATTCAGCCGTCAAAATAATTATTTTAACAACTTTTTTTGAAATACAATAACTATTTTATTGTTCAATGTACATGTACATGTAAACATTATTGATAGAAAAAATTCGTTGAGGTTAAACCAAAATAATGATTTTCGCCTACCTGACCGGAAAATTAATCATATGAACACCAAAAATAAGGCGGAAAGTATTTTTCAGCAGCCCAAGGGCAGAAAACTCTTAACGATACGATTTTTCGAGTTTGTTACCATCTGTCAGCAGAGTAATTTGACGTTTCACGTGATTTTTTTAACCAAACTATCGAAAAAATGTACACTTATTGGAATTTGATGGAAAAATCCGTTTTGCTGTTGTTTGCCATTTTATTGTACACAGATCTGGTCACTTTTTACTGATCATAGGGGAATGGTATTCTTACTACATCGTGAAGCATCGCGGTTTATTGGAGCCAGTCTTGCGATAGCTGGCTCATTCGGGCAGGATCTCGCTCCTATCGTTTTAAATTCACTTGCTCGCTCCTCTTTTAAAATCCAGCTCGTTTCCAAATCTAAACCAATCACATAAGTAGAACACAAAATAGAATACAGAATCTAAGTTTTTCTGTTGTAGATTATCTATTAATTAAATTTTTATCTAGTTCTTTTATTATTTAGTCTCAGAGACTAGTAGCTCCTTTAGTCCTATTTCTCGGAGGAAATTTAGGATATCTGCAGGCTTTAACTTATTTAAATAATCTTCTAGATGTTGTACCTTAGTATTCTGAATTGCTGTGCCATTCGCAAGTATGTCTATGAAGGTTTCTTCTTCCTTGCCACAGAATCTACACTCTTCCTTCTCTACTATTTTGAGCTTTTCCAGTTGCCCGTCCAGGCGGCAATGTCCGATAGGATCCCTGTTTTGAAACTGATTACTTACACAATATCTCAGTGCTTTAATGGCTTGGCTGCTGACATTATGATAATCATTTGCCTCCTATATCCTTTGACAATATTGAACTGGGCATACTTTCCCATAGATTTGCGCCTGAAAGATACTTGAAGTTTTTCCCAAGCTTTCAGAGTGCTTGGTTCCTAGCCTGTACACTCCTATCCCAGTTCCTTTTATTGCTCTTGAGCCGTCTGTGTACCATTGAATGGCATTCTTTTGGGACCGCTCTAGCCTTCATGTCACCCCACACAAACAGACAATTTGCCGCCAGTTTTTTTTAATAAAATAAAAATTACGTTAAAATCATTTATTTGAAAAAATATGTGTCATATATAAGCATTTAAAAAGTGCACTCTTAAAAGTATTTGTGCATACAGGGTGATTCATAAGTAATGGGCCAAATTGTAAATCTACGTCCAGAAGGCCAAAATAATAATATTTTCATTAACAATTATGGGTCTTAGTCTGCTCCTTACTGAGGTACAGGATGTTACAGAAAAGTAGCTGATCTATTAACAAAAATCTATTTTATTTTTTTCGCTTTAACATCCTGTACCTCAGTAAGGAGCAGACTAAGACCCATTATTGTTAATGAAAATATTATTATTTTGTCCTTCTGAACGTAGATTTACAATTTGGCCCATTACTTATGAATCACCCTGTATAAGACAGCCCTTTCATAATTGAAGACAATAAACTAGTCATTTCTTGTCTATTCTTAATTCAGACAAGTTCATGCGGTAGTCGCCGGCACCCTGCTTGCTGATTTAGTGATTAATATGGTTATGGCACAGTATATGAACGAACCAGTATGTTATCTCGTGACGTCACACTGCCGAGCTCTCTGTGACCTACAACGTCGTTCGGATGACTATATCATCCGGCGGCCAGTGCTGTGCTGCGATCCAATTAAAGTGCAAGTGGTGCAATGGATACCATTAAAAAGAAGAAATCGGGTAGTGTGTGTGTAGTTCGTGATGTAACAATAAATATTATAATATATTATAATTGTGATGAAAAATTTTACCGTTTTCCAAAGGATTCAGAAAGGTGAGAAACTGTTTGTATTTTCATACGAAATGTATAATACTTTATTATTTGATCTTCATATTACATTTATGAGCCTTAGTTTCATGCATTGATTTAATTTGTTGTTTTTGTTTCAGAGCTAAAGTTTGGGTCGAAGCATGCGATAGGCCTAGCTTAATGCCAAAAAAAGAAATTCTATACAATAGTAGTCATCGTTTATGTGATGCTCATTTTGAACCAGACATGATTCTGCAACATCATCAAAGAAAACTTCTTTTAAAAAGGGCTAATCCAATTCCAATTTTGTGGTCATTTAATTAAAACATGTTCGAAAATTCATACATGCAGCGTATGTGAGACGTATTTACAAGCGTATCAGAATTTAGACGATTCGTCTTTATACACTGTTACCTTAGAGCTTATGAAAATACGAATAATATTGTGAATCACTTATAAATATTAGTCAAACAACAGAGTTTGTACATCCTTGTGTTGATTTTCCAATAAAATATTCAATAAAACTTTTCTTCAGGGTACGACTATATTACACATTAAAATTTGTCAATAAAAATTTTAAAAATCAACAAAATTAAAATTGTAGTATGGAAAAACCAATAAATATTTTTTATAAGACTATTGTTTTATTATCAGTGTACTGTTCTACAATATTTAAGAAAAAACATTTAACACGTTCAAGTCATTTTAAAACGTATGCACCTACGCCTATGGTAAAATGAATCGTTAAACGATCCGTTCAAGGTTATCAAAAGCTCTGGCAATTTATGAATGAAATTTATAAGAGATATACTACTGGTTGGTTCATATACTGTGGTTATGGTATATACGCGCCGTCCCGTTTGCGGTTATATTAGGTAGTGTATAACACCCGTCTTCCTTATTCAATTATTATTATCATCATTGAATAATTAATTATTTTTTCAATTACCTATTAACAACTATATAAATGAAAAACAAATATTATATATCCTATTATAATGTTTTTACAAATGAAAGGCGGCATGCTTTTATTATTAATCTTTTTATTTTAATATTTATAATATATTCTCACATTCTGACAATGAAAATGCCGCCCCGGACAAATGTCCAGCCTTGAAGTGAGTCCTGCATTCTTTCAAAGTCTGGCAATGGTATTTGGATCCAATTCCTTCTTGTTGCTTATTTCTGTAACGAATTTCCTTGTAAAAGTTATTTTTTCATCATACCATCTTGTGGTATGACCCAGGTTTTCCGAATTCTAAGAAGTAAGTAAGTACCTAGGTGTTTTTTTCCTCTTTACTTAGTCTGTATCTTGTTCTTTTTGCCACACTTTCCACTACCATGGAGTGGTGTGAGGTTGAAAATGACACCATAAAATAAACTAACCTTTAGTCTGTTTTTTATTTATGCTAAATACTAACACGTTGGTGACAGACACAAAGAAAGGGGTAGGGTTTGCGACCTTTGGTTTATTGTTCACTTCCATTGGTAGCCATGTTGATTTACAAATAATGATCCTAACTTGACCGTTTCATTTGAAAAACGAATCTAGCTGGAACATAAATGAGTCAGTGGCAACACTGGCTGGACCTATTCCTTTCCTTCGTGTCTTTCCGTTCACACCGATGGCCATCAGATCTGTAAAAGATTGTCATCTTGTAGAATACATTTTTATCAAGAAATTAATTTAGTACTGACGAATTCGATAATTGTAAGATAACATATTGTCTCGAGATGTACCTCAATTTAGGTAACTAGTATAATAACAGCAATTTCAATATAGCGTTGATTACTTCTGTCAGGCATGACCGAATATTAGTAAGACCCACCTTAGAAACATGATAATCGATCTTATAGGCTCGTGAGAAAAAAGTTTAAGGATATTTTCAATTAATGATATATGTATACACGTTATGAGAAAAATTAGTCAAAAGAATAAATTCCCATCGGGAATAATATGTTTAAATTATTTTAATGTACAGTTAGAACAAAAATTGATTATACTGAAATAAAAACTATTTCAACTTTTTATTCGATAACTCTGTATATTTGATTAAAAGTGAATTAGAGTACATATGATGAGCGAAGATTGGACCACATCGCTTCAGTAGAACTTGCCGGGAGAGATGGAAAAGCAATCAATTGCAGAGTTTACTGTTCTAAAATGGATAATTCTGGAATTAAAAAGGCAGATAACATAGTTACATACTTTTTAAAATTTGATTCTCGAAAATCATACTTTTTAGGAAGATTAGAATATAATCCTCTCTCCAATAAAACGGCCCAGGATGAAGAAAAAAAGTGGCTGATATTAAATGGCTATTCCCCAACACGAAGAACCCTACCTTTTGTCCAGTCCGTTTATTTGAAATTCTAGAATAACATCTGATAGATTACTCTTAACAGTAAACCTACCATGGAACAAAGAAAAATCAAGCAGATGGTACAAAAACAATCTAGTGGGAAAAAACAAACTTTCAAATTGGACTAAGGAAGCAGCAGAGAAGGCAGGATTAAATACATGCCTGACAGTTTCATCTTCCTGTTCACACATCAGCCCCATAGTATGGAGGTGTTTCCTTAGTTGACAGTGACCAGTCAGAAATCCTACTGTTAAACGTAGGTTTTTCCTGGTCATCGCCAAATATTTCTTTGGCGCTAGCTTTCCAGGGTCGCCCAGGGTGATCCTGGCAAGACTGCATCCTTTGATTCCATCCCATCTCTTAAGGGATTGAGCATGGGTGTAACGTTCGGCTAGTTCCGCAATTGTCGAAGTCGTTAGGCCGTAGGTGTCACTGGGTCCTAGAATTTTTAGTCCAGCGGCTTCCCTGGCTAAAAAATCAGCAATGCGATTTCCTTTACTCCTGTCGTGCCCTACAACCCACCTCAGGATAATATTATTATCTGCCGAGGCGTCAACTAAATCTTGGTGGCACTCTAGTACTAGCCTCGATATAACACGTTGTCTGTTCAAGGTTAATAGGGCTTGTCTACTATCAGTGCAGATTATTATGTTCTTGCCAGAAATTCCTCTTCTGGTTAGTTCTTTTGTGGCAATTGAGATACCAGCCAGTTCTGTTCGAACAACGCTGGTATTGTTTACCATTCCCCACTTAATCTTTAGGCTTAGTGCTCTCGAGTAAACTCCACATCCTGAGCCTTCTTTCATTTTTGAACCATCTGTATGTATGCGTATTGCATTTGCAGCATCTGGCTCTGTGTTCTGTTTTATTTGAAATTTGTAGGGTTTGTTAAAAAAAACCTGGGTTCAATTGCATCGTTGGCTGCCTGCAGCAGAGGTAGCGCAGTTAGCGCTTCCTGCCATAGACTTAACCTCAATTGGCCCACTCCTACTTCGGGGTTTACACCAGCCGTGCGCAATCGTACCATGGCCATTAGCGCAACCTCCTTGACGTACAGGTCCAGAACCAGTAATTAGTTCCATTGCTGCGGTTGGTGTTGTTCTCATGGCTCCTGTGATGTTTAAACAAGCCATTCTCTGTATTTGATATAATTTTTGGATGGCCGTTGCTTGTAGAACCTTCGGTCCCCATGCAATTGCTCCATACGTTAACATGGGTCTTATTATTGCAGTGTAGATCCAGGTGACCACACGGGGTGACAGACCCCATGTGCGTCCCACTGTCCTCCGACACTGCTCATAAGCCACATATGCTCTTTTTGCTCTGCTGTGAAGATGAGAGTTCCATGTTAGTTTCCTGTCGAGGGTAATACCAAGGTATTTCACCTCTTCCGAAAAGTTTAGTTTGCTTTTGAAGATTTCGGAAGGTTTCAAACCCGATAAACTTCTTTTCCTGTTGAAAATAACCATCTCAGTCTTTCTGGGATTGATCGACAGTGAGTATTCCTTACACCATTTTTCCATTAATTTAAGCCCATCCTGCGCTCTATCGCACAGTGTGTTCACAAATTTACCAGTCTGCAAGATAACTAAGTCATCTGCGTATGTAATTGTGTAGAATCCATTGTTGTTGAGGTGATTAATCAGGGTGTCTAGGACTATATTCCACAGAAGGGGTGATAAGAATCCTCCTTGTGGACATCCCCTCATGACTAGTCCTCTTACTGTGATGTCTTCTACATTGATACTTATTGCTCTACTAGAGAGCATCTTGAGTATCCATTCTCCTACTACCAGAGGTACATTCCTGGAGTTGAGTTGCTGGGTAATTGTTGGAAACAGTATCCTGGCTAAAGGAAGGGATTAAAATTACTTGCCACAATTCAGCCAACTCAATTTAGCTTTATCTGCTAATGGATGATGAGCATTATTCCAACATCATAAACACCCCTAGAAGTAACACCTCAGAACCTCCAGCAGAAAAACAGAAAACAAAAGATCCTGCATCCACTCCTCGAGCTTCTGACCCTACAGCTGGACCCATCAACCACATTAATGATTTACTTACACCCAACGTTATCAAATTTCAAACAATACTTCTACTGTTCAATTTATATTTTAATTATACCATAAATAATTGAGTTTTTAGTATTTTGTGATTAAATAAATTACCTGTTTGTCAGTTTTCAAATTAATACCTATATATTTATGCATGTCTAATAGGTAGTATGTTATGTAGTGTGTATGCAGAATTATCTGTTATGAAATAGCCTTGTCAAATATCATTTGCAAATCTAGTTTTTCTTGTGAAAAAAATCGAAAAAAAAACAATTCAAAGTAATATATTTTTAACAAAATGCATTCATACAGTGCAGTTGTTACCACTCATGCTTCTTGTTAAAATATTACTCAGCAACGTGTTTTGTCGGAAAAATTAGATGCCCTTATGCGCTTACGAATAAAGCACTGTAACGTTTGTTTAATGTACTTTACTATATCGTGAAATAAATGGATATTGCCAATATTTGTATAGTGACTTTTATACTGAAAACGAACTAAGAGAGTTCGAATTTCAATTGTTACAGCTTTTTTATTCATGAGTTTAGAATATCGAAATAAAAATCAAATAAAAGTTTTGGTTTTCTATGAAAAATGGAGGGTGATGACCGTGTGAATGACCGGAATGGTTATTTAATTTTAGGCCAATGGGATATACTTGATCGGTCCTAAATCTCTTTTATGATAGTAAGCAAGTCGTTTTAAAATAAAATGTTGGATTACAAAGCTTGACAAAACACGATCATAAAAGTATACTCACTGTTTCGGATATTGTCGTTTCGTATGTATCATATAAACCACTGAACTAATAAAATTTCAACATTTATCTTTCTAAATGACACAGACGACTTTTAATCTTTCACTATAATCGCTAATACCTACTCCACTATTCCATATCTCAAATAATACTGAATCGAACACCACACGTTTTCTTAACAAAGAGACATTATTTATCGCCGTGATTACAGGATAAATAATATTAAATCTACCAGTGAGGCTTGTAATAACAAGAATCGACGGTATTTATTGTTCTGGAGACCTTCTGCATAGAGGTACCTACTTCCAAAAGTTCGCATGAACAGTTCTAATCCATCCCATCATGAACCTAAAGTATGTTTTGTAACGAATGAAGTCAGGGCAAGATAAAGATAGTTTGGAGGCCAAATAATTTTCTTCTTTTTCTCCTCTTAACTTATAAATTGATAGTAAAAAATAGTTTTAGAACAAAATTCTCTAAAAGGCGAAGGCTGTATTATATACTGTTACCAGTGCTACGACAGCGCCTGCTCATTCTTAGGATAAAATCACCACATCCAGTCGTCAGAAGCAAACAAGTGCCTTGGGTGGGCGTTTTTATAAAAAACCATTGTTCGATACCATACGTGTCAACTGTCAAAAGATATGTCAACAAAGTCGAATCTGTGCTGGGGCTCTGCACACTATAGAATTCTACCGATAGACACACACACAACCTTGATGAGCCCGTCCCACCCAGGATGTTCCATGTTCCTCTCTAAGCGAGGTACATCTCTGGGGAGGACTTCCACCACTTCCCCCCATCTTGGGTCTCATCATCATAGTTCGCGTTTCGGCGTACAGCTCGTCCCTAGCTAAAAGGGCTAGCAGCTGGAGGCGAGCCGTCTTCTCTTTGGCCGTGTAACTTTGGTGCTTTTTTCTTTGGCGGTCTTCCGTTGTATGTGTGTCTTCCGTTGTGTGTGTTTGCGCTGCCTCTACAAAGTGCGTCCTCAGCCGGCAATTTCGGCTGAAAACACCCTTATAGAGTGTGTCTTATTTTCTTCCGATCTCCTACAAGCGACTTTAAGCCATTAGCTGAGCTAATAGAGCTTTGCCACCTGTTCAAGGATCTGTTGTTTTGTTGTTGTCGTCGTTGTTCTCTTGTTAGCTGCGGCTTGGGCGTAGCTGACTCCTGTCGTCTGTCCGTGGTGGAAGCCTTGGCAGTTGTAGCACTGCGTCGGCCCTTTTCCTCTTCTTTGTTCTTCCCACCTGATCATCACGTTCTGGATGTGTTGGATTTTCCGGATTTTTTATTTTTCTTCAGGCTCCAGCTCCACCAGGTAGATGGGTAGCGGTCTTCTTTCTCTGAATCTGGAATGAAGCTGGGTTAGTCGTTTTATACTTACCCCTCTCTCAATTTCTCCCTTTCTTCTTGTGGCATATACGTATACCACTCCACTTCTTTTCTTTCTTCTCTCAGGTACCTTGTGAGGTTCCTGTAGTCCTCTGGTCTGTCGCAGGGTATTTTCACTCCGAGTCTTTCCCGGATTGTTATGAACCACATCTTTATGTTTCGTCTTTCGATTTCTTTTTTAACGGAGCTCCAGTGGTGGATGCTCCGCAGAATGACAGGTGGTGGTCGGTGCGTCGTCGTTGTCTTCATGTTTTCGCGGATGGCTTCGTCCATCATCGCTTCCTCGTTGGCTTTCCTTCGGGCAGCGGCTTCTTTTTTTTTTGTATTTCCCTGATGGATATCACTTCCGTGAAATCCATCTCCTCTTCTTCACTCTCTTCGTCTTTTCTTGGGGATTCTGTCCTCTGCGTCTTTTTGCGTACGCTTTCTGAGCGGCTCCGGCTTCTCTTCTTTCTACCGATAGCTTTCTATAATATTATAATATTCCTGTCGACAGCAGTTGGAAGTCTCACTCTGTATACTGTCGACAAAAGACGTGTGAATAGTAGATAGTAGAATTCCATAGTGTGCAAACTCCCAGTATTTACAGATATACACTGATACACATTAGTATCTTTTGGAGTAGAGCTGTCGACCCTAGCCCTTTTATACATCCATTCTGCAAAATCCAAAAAGTTATCCAGTCATAGAAGTTCTCTGAAAATCGGATAATTATCCTCTCATTGACATCACTAATACACAGACACTAAAAAAATGATGTATATTGATAAAATCATTCGGTCATATTATTTATATTAATAATATGTCTTTATTCATTATTTACTCACATAATAAGAATGAAATAAGCGAAATACTAATAATGAAAAGTCAAGATTCAGCTGTAAGGAGCTGCTTTTAAACCCAACCGGTAAAATATACACATAATATTATAACTCAACAAACACATGATATTTATGGAATTTAATTCGATGACATCGTAAACAACAAATGAATATCCATAAATATATATCATAACCAAAAGAAGAAACAAATAGCAAAAATCGGGTTGTGGTACATTGTCACTGTTGCCTTTCCAAAAGCAGATCCTTTAAACGTTTTTTGAAATTCTTCAGGGTAAGTTCCTTGAACTCCACAGGGATGGTATTATATAGTTTGGCTGCATTATAGGAGAAGCTTCGTGTAAAGATTGTCTTAGTATGCCTTGGAATTAGTAGTGTGTGTTTATTCCGTGAGGCTTTTTTGTGCGATAGCGGAACTAGTTTCTTCCGTAGATAAGGCGGATTACCAGTTATTAAAATTTTATGAGTGAGGGTGAGCGAGTGCATTTCTCTCAAATAATTTAATTTCAGCAATCCCGAGTCCATGAAGGATGCACTGATGTGATCATACTTGCGGATACCATACGAAAATCGAATGCAGCTGTTTTGGATTTTTTGCAGTCGCGAAGCATTAGTTTGTAGGATGGCAGGCCCATAAATACTGTCACAATAAGACAATCTAGAGAAGATGAGGGATTCGCAAAGACTTAACTTCCCAAGTAACACATTTCATTTACCAAGCAAATAATGCTAGATTGAAGCATATAATTCAGAAAAAATGATAAAGTTTAGCATATTCTAAGTATTATTTTATAGAATAATTTCAGCCTTCCTTAAAAGACGTATTATCGTGTTTAAGACTAAATATTGCAACCAAGTAGCAATGATTGCTAGTAGTCATGAAAAGTAGCCAAAAAATAGGGATAATGACTATAAGAAATGCCAAAAAAATTAATAGCCAGATCAGAATTTGGTGTGGTCATGAAATGCCTTTGAGTGCTTCAATTAGTGCCATTTATAAGCAATACTATAAAGTTTTGTATTGGAAATTTGGACTTTAAATGGAAATTGATTAAAAAAAAAACCACAGTATTGCTAACCTTAATGTGATTGTGAATCTCAATTCAGTTGAAAGGTTCCATGATTTTCCAGAAATCATTATAGAAATTATAGAACATGGAGAAAAAGATTGGAATAAAAATTTATGAAAAATTACAAAAATACGGAAATTTGGACGAATAGGTGCGTACTGCAGGCGTGTATATAAAGGTAGTAACGCAGATAAAAGTTGCAACGAAATAACTATAGATACAGAAGATCACCTTCCTGGTTCTTGGACCACGTCTCTCTATTGGCCTTGTTGTGGGACTCTTTCTTAATAGGCTAATACCACTACGTCCTGGTGGAAAATTTGTTGTTGCTGTGGTTCCCATCCCATGCCTCAGGAGCAGCACACAAAATTTTCTCTCCACATTCTAAGGTCTCAATAACTTTGAATGTGTTCGTTTTTTATTACGAAATAATTATAAAATATGACCTATAAAACAATCTATTACTCAAAACATAACCCCACAATAATCTTTTTCTTCAACTTTATAATTCTGAAAGCTTTCACAAAGCAATATAAACAGCTATCTAGTTTTTAATTCCATAAAGCTTCGTATTGGCTTAGAAAAATGCTTATTAAATACAATAAAGACATGGCCGAACCGTTTGCTCACGATAATGAGCAATGTTGCCATAGTTTTTTTTTATCTATATATATAGCTGTATAATACTATTTTTATATATAGAATATGCAAATAATCTGGTTCAGAACATTATTTGTTTTCAAACTGGGATACAAATTTCAGAAAATCTGGGAGAGATAAATCAATTCAATCCATCACATATAATATTATCAATCAATCCAACTAAAAATACTATAAAAAACTTTAATCTCAATTGAATGTATATAATTCATTGATATATATCAAAATTGAATATGACAACACCGTAATTCATAATGAAATAATTTAATTTATAAAGTATATTTTGCTAACAGTTATCACTGGCCCCTCTGTTTTCAGGAGGTATTTCATTCATATTTTACAGAAAAGTGAGGTTTGCAGAGATTTCTAATGGTTCACAATGATATTTTCCAGTTTCAAAAACAATAATAATTGTCATAATATATATTGAAGGATAGATCTGCCATCACAGTTGACGATGTTTGTTTTTGTGAACACTTACATAACTGTTGGCATAAATTTCCAATATCAATCTAATATTTATCCAAAACAAAACTTCATTACATTCTCACGAGAAATGTTTAACTGCGCATGATCATTCAAAGCGTTGAAAGCCATATCTGGACTAAACGACTGCTTCTTTATATCACTCTGACAGCCAATGTTGGCAATCAAATCTGATAAAATGCTCTTTTGGTGCCCATTTATGGCTATTTAGGCCTACAGGTTGAATTGCTAATAAGCTTTCAAATCTATGTACTTTAAGGCAAAACCGCGCTCCCTTTAGGCAGCGATTTCGTAATGAATGCGAAATGTAGAAGCTTTAGTGGACGGTTTTAATTACCTATTAGCTTCAAGAGTGACACAAAAGTCGATTTTAAATCTACTTCGATGCTTATTGTGTTACTTGGGTTCATATTTCTCGATAATAAGTCCCTATTAGGGTAGAGTTGTCTCAGAACATTGAAGGATGTTTTGCATAGATGGCTGATATGTTTGGTATACCTCAAATCAGTGTCTAACTAGAGACCTAAATTTTTAGCTTCTTTCACGAATGGAATAATGTCATCATTGATTCGTAGAGAAAGAGATGCAGTCACTTCAGTTCTTTTACCTTTAGGACCAAAAAGCATTACTTGAGATTTTTTCGGATTGAGTTTCAAGTTGTGGGCACAAGACACGTCGAACAGTACTTAAAGATTCCTATTTATATCGAATTCGGCGAGTCTTGCCTCATGGTATTTAAACGAGCTATAAAGTTGTGTATCATCGATTATGTTTACAGTTACTAATGTACAATCGTTAAAATTGGCTCCTGATTGGTTGGTTGCGATGATCTTTCTATTAGTTCACATATTTTCCGGGGCTCTTATTTGCTTCTGTTGACTGTATTTTAGTATAGAAAAATGATAGAGGGAAACGGAAAATTGTTTATGTCAATTTAAAATGGGGGTGAGTGGTCTGAAAATATGGAATGTTGAAAGAGGCTCTGTTTACCTAAACACCTGCATTGAATGAAAAGAACCTCTAGAAAAAGCCATTATGCCGTCGCTACAAAACAAATGATCATTTTAGAAACGATTTTTAGGAGCGGTTTGGCAAAACTAACAAACAATGTTTCTAATTTCATGTTTATTTCGAAGATATTTTTTTCAAGGCGACAAAACGTAGAAAAGAGTGTAGGAAATATTATTCCTCAGGAAGTAAATAAAAGAAAGTGTGAACAATAGATTTCTTAGATCTCAGTGAATTTCACCCCAATGTACATAGGTACGTACATACATTACATCTCGGAGCCACGTCAAAGGGGATTTTCAAACGAGAGATCTTTAAAAATGTCCCACTAAAAATACATCTATCCACTCACAGGCGTGAAAATTCGATAACAGTACTCAGGACAACTAGTTGACATGATGAATAATTAATTTAGGTCAGTAGCATGCCTCCTACCACGGATATCAACTCATATACATGAACAGAGCGGACACACAAAGCTGCAAATTTTGCAATATCGCTAACCACCGAACATATAATTTGAAAATGCAAAATAAATGCATTCGTTATAACCTCAAATATCCCGAAAAGTTTGCAACGAAAGAAGAGCAAGAAATAGCAAGAATTTTTTATCTATAGTAGAAGTATTTTTTACTGTAATAGTCAATTTTTCAGCAGTGTGGATGATCAAGTGGATCCTTTAAAACCATTGCATACCTACAAAGTTTTGAGCAGTTCCCAAACCCAGGCTTTTGTCTAAAATATTGTTGCAGTTACTGATAATGATTGATACATTCGTTTTTATTCGGTGCTCTTGTATATTATAAACTACTCATTCTATCCAATACTAATTAATGGTTCAGTTGGTCCTTTTAATCATAGATTAAATGGACTACTGTTTGCGTATAATTCAATACAGATAATTTATTTAATTGGAACTAAATTAGAGTGATTTTATTATACTAGATAGATGTGCATGTATGCGGGAAGGTAAGAGCCGGAAACATGTGTGATTAATGATCATATGTGGCCACTGTTAACACAATTCATATAAATTAATGTTTTACCAAGGATCACTCTGTGTGAATGCATTTATCATTTTCAATACCATTTGGACGTACTCACATTGTATGAAGGCTTTAACAGTAAAGTTGATATGATACACTACGGTCAAAATTGTCATTCTCTGTATTCGCTTTACACTGATAAATCATTGATGGAATAATTGTTTTTTGGTTTTACATAATTAATCACATAGTTTCGTGTTTTTTAGTCATTAATTTTGGCAAAAATCTATGAATTATGGAATTATTCTACTGGTGTCATTTTTTTTAAAAATCACAATAAGTATTCGCAACTAATTCTCAAATGACCCAATAAATTTGTTAAAAATCAGCACTTTGGGTTTAATTACTTATTCTTCAGGTTTCTCGATTATCTTCACATTTAGCTATTATCATGTGAGATCATTTTAGATTAGATTTACATCTAAAAATTTCAATTATGCAGCAATGATACGAGTGAAAAGTGGCGTGCGTTCTCTCCTTTTCACCTAACAGAATGACAGTATTGGCACCTAATAATGGAGGCTGTTTTTATTCAGACCGAAGGTGTCGCTTCTGTGAGATTGGGTGATTCTGTCTCCATAGCCACTGTTCCTCCTATATTACATATTTATACAGGCAAGATTTAAATTTGAATTTTCTGGAGTTGTCTTCCTTATTTTAACCTCAAAAAGGATTTACAATACACACTCGAATATATCCATATTAGCTTATCCGCTGAGTTTATACTTTATGTTCATTAATAAAAATACAGAACTTCTACGGTTATAGAAATTGAACTGATATTTTTTTGTTAATGTTTCTATCCCTCATATCGTATATGTGTCATTATCAACATTAGTGCAATATTTTCTATATTTAACTGGCATGTCATGATGATAACAGAACGAACTTCAATTTACCTTTTGTACTTTTATGGTGCAGATATTAAAGTATGAGTATTTTTTCCGTGGCATTTCCGTATTACCCTAATTCAAAGTGCTTTTGTTTCTGGACGGTAGCATATGGAACTATATATCAAGATCCGTATCAGTTAGGACGAAATTTCATACACACAAGGGAAGATTTTATCTACTTGTCAATCAAATTAGTTCAGTTGCTACGAAAATTAACCGTTTTATTCTACCCCAAATAAATTGTTCGAATAAACATTGGTTGACTGTGCATTTTAAGGTATTTTTCTATAAAGAATATATCATAATGATATTTTTATAATTTATATTTATAAGATAATTTTCGAAAATTGAATAGATGAGGCTTTTACTTGATGTAGATCCATAGTAAGTTATGAAATCAAACAATTTTATTTTGTTAAATCTACATTGTATTTAAACATAAAGTGACGCGTTTCGCTAACACAGTAGCTTTTTCAAACGAATGGAAGTATAATGAGAAACTTTCTATCTATACAGTGCCTTAATACTAAATTATACAGATATTTAACAATAAAATTATAATCTATTGGAAATGAAATGAATTTGTCTAAATATGGGATTAACTAAAGTAACAAGTTTACCTGGAAACTCATTCACAACCATCCTACAGGAATCTTTCTAGGTAAAAAGGTTTAATAATGGAGAATTGTTAATATCAAGTTGGTCGTTAAGAAGATTATCTGAATATTTGTTTTTATTTATCTCTAGGGCTTCTTACCTTAGCTTCTAAGTGGCACTGTGACGTCATCTATTACTATTACGTCCTCTGTTACCATTCGTAGAGAAGTTTACAACACTTTATTTTCACCCTCCAAATTTTATCAATGTAAGTGTAGCCGTTCAAAAGATACGAGGGGGGGGAAGAACTTTCGAATAGCACTGTATATTTATTTAATTATTTTAATTTTATTTTATATTATTTTTATTTTATTAGGTGTTACTTGAATATATATTTCTATACCACTACAAATCAAGCCCCGTTTGTCTAAAGAACCCCACCAGAGCCACAGATTATAATCTGTGCCAAGGCGTCATTAACCATTCTACTGTTCAGCGCCAATAAATGCGCCAGACTTACGGGGAACTTTATGAGGGTAGAGTGTTGCCAAGACTTATGCCAATTTCCACCAACGAAATTTAAGTTTACCTAGCAATAGGCGCACTTTAAATCACTATTTGTTTTCCTCCACGTGAAACTTTACGGAGAGCTCAACTGAGCCTAAACATTTCCAGGATTATTTGTCAACTATCGTTGCATTACATAACTTGAATCTCAATTGGAGTCTCTGAGATTCAGGGTCTGAGTAGGAGTAAGCGTGTAAGTAAGCGAGTAAGTAGGAGTAAGCATGAGACATTATTGAGATTTCAATGAATGTCACCTCAATATACGAATAACTTGAATAGGGAATATCATGCCCAGTATAAAATTAATGAACTTTCTCCTCAATCGGATTAAAAAAAGGTCCTTGCCATTTCCTGAAAAAGCTCTACATTGTGAATTTGATATGGCATATGGAAACTGTTCTATTTTTTGTTTTATTAAGTGATGAAGTAAAACGGGATTACATGAATAATTGCTGTGATTCTGATTGACAGGAAACAGTATACGGTCGTTTCCCGATTACCGTACATTATGCTAAACAGCGCGTTGCATCTCAGCTTATGTGACGTTTACTAATCAATGGCATTGGTGTAAATCACGTTCCCATCGGACTAGACACGTCTAAAGCTTCGACGATACATGCATCAAACTGCTAGTAATTGCCTTTAGGTTGACCGGATATACATCATATTTTAGTAATACCAGTAATACCTATACCACCGTCTCTGATTAAGATAAACTCGGTCAGAGGTAGCAATCAAACCTAGTGACAAACGCTTATGGGAAATTTGAATTGGGAGTCAACGGTTTGCATGGGGAAATGACAGATCACGAGTTTATTACTGTCCTTCGGCCTACTATATATAATAGTGACATAACAGCTCGATATTCCTTATCGAATCAGTTGATTTCCCAATATCATCACGTATATATTTATTTCCAAGTCAGAAAAGGGATGTGCACTCAGAGGCGGCGTGAGATGTGGGTGGTGCAAACGGCCTCACGGCTGAAAATAAATATGGAAAATCCCAAAGTACACGCCACATTTTGAGTATGTTGGTTTTTAATATGACTTTAGAAATTAAAAGAGCAAATACTGAAAAACTGCCCTTCTTTTTGCAACATCAGAGGGCGTTGCGTAATTAAGTTTAGGTCCTGCGCCGCTACTGTATGTACTATCTTTTAAAATTTAGTTAATAGGAATGGACCTGGAAATTTATTTGAAAAGTTCGACATGATTTTTAAAATTTCTGATTGTTAATGTTTCGGACATCGAGCACTACCACTGCTCTTGTGAAACCTCTTTTGAAATCCTTTCTTTGAGCTAGATCATAATCATAAATCAAAGTGGACTCCCGTCAAAGCTAAAGGGGTAAATGATTACTCACAATAACCGGGAAAAGAGAGCAAGCACTAGCTTTTCACTGCTGGATATTTTACGGTTGCTGGACACCGACACTGCTTCCGCAGTATTTGCATTTTGAATGATGGTCCTAATTATCCCTTAGAAATGAGAAAAATATCCCTTCGTACTTTTTACTCTTTTACGCTCGTAGTCAATCACAATATATTTTAATGGCTATGCGCATTCTCGACAAAAAACTCAATATGAAAAATAATACATAAGCGAAGTGTTCAATTGTGAGGAACTTTTTTGAAATATAATAGCCACCTAATGGACCTCAATGTTGCTTAATTAAAAACTGTGATAAAAACAGCTCGCTTGATCCGCGTATTGCCTTCATAACTCGTTTTTTGTATTAAGAATGTGCTTATATATAATAATTTAATTTTTTTTTTCATTCAGCCGATTTGAAAAAAATTGTTATTTCTCTACTGTAACTATTCAATGTATTAAATAATTGTTGATTGTGTTTGTTGTTGGTAAGAGCGACATAATGTCGGATAGTCAAGCAGCCATTAATGCACTGAGCTCTTGTGTAATCAGTTCCAAAATGGTGTGGTAATACCTAGGCAAATTCAATGAACCAAGCGAAAACAATATGGTCACCTTACCGTGGATTTCAGGACACTGGAATAGAAGTAAATGAAATAGCAGATGAACTAGCAAAGCCGAACATGGGAAATATTTAGGTGGTAGTGCTTAGTAAAGTAAAACTGCACTACGAGTTTTAACAAGGATACCAATGGGATATTGTCGCCTGAATGAGCATCTGAAAAAGCTCAACATATTGGAAAAAGAAGAATGTAGATCCTGTGGCATGAAAGAAGAAACCTGCATCCACATACTTGCAAATTGCACAGCAATTCAGAATCATAGACAACACAACACAACACAACAAAGAAATTATATTAAATAAATTAAGTAAATGACTAAAGTTAAAGATGACCGACGATGAACTTTTTTAATGAACAAGGCCAGCTCGTATTTTTGTATGTTTCTTAAATATAATATTGGTTATTGGTGATGGAAGGAGATACTGCAATTCTGGTAGTAACTAAATTAAACAAGCTCATACAAAATAACAAAGATCTCACAAGTTATGCTTTAAAAGTAGAGCAACTGGACTTGACGGAAGGAATGCCAGTAAATCTAGCACTGCAATATACAATAGGGACAGCCGTAAAGTCGTTGACCGGTGATACTACCTGCCCTGCAGAATTTACTGACAAAAATCCTTTCAGACCTGGATAATAGTGAGTCACAGGGAAGGTTGTATTACATTCAAGAACAGAAATGTATGTTCTTCCGAAACCGTAAGATAGCTCACAAAATTAACAGAAAGAATGAAAGATATAATTATTGTACATAGCATTCTATCTAAATAAATTTGATATAATTAATACTTAGGTACCACAACTACAGCTACACCAATTTGAAAAATTATTATCAAATATCAAATAATTTTCAGGTACAATAAACTACGTACGAACAAAATCCCATAACTTTTTTCTATAGCAGATTTAAGGAGAGATCATCATAACATCGAACTGCATTGTCTTTATTATGACTTCCTTCGATTATCCATGTTTCGAACGACGATAAAGCATATAAGCAAGATACCTATGTAATATAAAATCACCATACCAAATCGTAAATCACTTTTTACGGATTTCCGTTGCCCACAGCATTAAGTTTACGAAAGCAAGGGATGTTCTCAATATTCTGAAGGAAACTACAAGTAGGCCGGAATGTGAACATATTGAATTATTTAATTCAGTTATTACGTATAGTGTTAAGATATTATTCAGCGAACGGTTATTATATGGAGTAGAACAATTAAAAAAGCAGAAACATTCAAAAAGTAGTTTATTTGCAAATACTCTTATTGGTTTTAAAAGTAACAAAATAAAATCATTAATGCGTATTGGGAAAATAGAGAAACAATAATGTTAATGTCTAGCCTCAAAAACCTGGTCTTCACAAGTAGTAGCATCTCTCTTAATGTGGAGTCTGGCGTTTGACTCTCCTCGTAATATCCAGCCAAGGATTGAGACATCCAATGGGCTAATTTACATATTTTTTTATTTTACCATTAGGAAGAGCACATCATTTTGAGGCTCTGTGCAAAAAATTAGACTTCAGCGAGACTCCTAGGTCGCCTAAAAAAATTATAAACATTAAACAGCGCTCCTCTCCGAATTTCAGGCGTGACGTTATCGCATATGAAATCTCTCGTTCAGAGAGCGGATACCGCGCCGATCGGTTTTCGGTTAGATGACTAAGTACTTAGCTAGTAACAGTATTTTGCTTGCTTATATGCTTATTATTTTTCATTATACGTTTTAGCAAACTCTAAACAGTGTTATATTTGTGAAATAAGAACGTTTAGGAATAATTTAAACTATTCGTCTCAATGGACCAGAACCAGAGTAAAAAAGCTATAAATATTGTGCGGTTCCAGAATGTGAAAGTACTACGATTAAAATATCTAACAAAACATTTATTTCCATTAATAAGGATGCAAAAAAAACGGAAGCAATGGCAAGGCTTAAAAAGACTCAAAGCATTCACTGATGAGTCAACATACTTTGTTTGTGTATTTTTAGGATTTCATTTTTCTTCAATCAGAATCGATATAAATTACCTTATAAAATACGTTGTTAATCCATATTGAGAGGGTTATTGAAAACCACACGCTTGTAATAATCTAAATTTTTTTAAATACGTAGATAATATTGTTCTTATAGCTTGTGGTGTTATTAATGTTCAAAATTATTTAATAAAATAATGGGTCAGTTCTTCACAAATTAAATTTTATTGAATACTGCTTTTTTCCAAAAAACAGGTAATCTTTTCAGTAGATCATAAACAAAACTACGTATACTATATGTTTTAAAAAAAAGTATTTCATTTGATTCAAAGTCCGGATCAGCTATAACAAATATCGCTTTTTTTACCAGTGAGGTGCATGTGCATTTGAATCTGATGTAAACATTTGGAACTAATATTACCTGCTTCATCAAAATAAGGTTTTTCTTGTTCTTTTCAATATTGGTGATTTAATTTCCACTACACATTCATCATAAATAGCATTTGGGGAAGCTCCTTTAATTGGGCAGTCTGCAGTTGAAAAAATTGCAATTTTTTACTGAGTAACCTATAGCGTTATCTCCGTAACTTTGTCCACCAGACCAGGGATAAAATAAAACATCTGGAATCACCCTGTATATCATTTGAGAGAGCATGCATTTATGAAAATATTGACATTTTTAATCATTCCGGCCGGAAAACAGCCAGAAACGATGTGTCACATAGTTATAGTATAAAATTATAATTTAATAAACTCGTGTGTTTGATTAAAAAACTTCATAATCATTAACAAGTCCACTTCTGGAAGATTCTGAGTCTGCTTTTTTAAAATCCACACATTTTATTCACACAAAATTTTGTAGGTAATTCAAAAATCAAAATACGGGAGGCACGTTACAGTCAGAAGCGTAATGTTAGTGGAGATTAACTTTCATATGCAGTGACGTCACAGTCATAGTCTTCGCCCCGCTTTCGATATGCTTGTTTAATTGGTTGTGTTAGGAGAACGACATATACTATTGACATGAAATTTTCAGAATCATATTTTTATCCCCAGTCCTTTGTTTTACGACAGTTAAAAATGATTTAAAAATTATAGTAAACGAGCCCATTGCTAGTGTAGGCATCAACCCCGCCAAAACCATCTTAATAGTCAAAAAAAGGAAAACAACCTCAAAACCGTGAAACTTGATGGAAGAAGTGCGATTGAAGGGAGACAAAAAGTGAAGTATCTGGGTCTGACCCTAGATAGTAAACTGTGAGTTTAGTAAAAATTCAATATTGATAAAATATATAGAAGGTATAGAATAGCACTAAGCTATTTTGTGATCAGTATTGCAAAATAAGTGAGATATCAAGAATTACATCGGCCGTAAACTTGAAGCGATGTATGTGCTGGTCAATTTCATATTTATCTATGAAATATTATGTATGATCAGTGAGTGTGCAATTTCAAATATTTACAAGCTGTCAATTGTCCGAAAAACAGCAGATATATTTGTGAAACTGAAAAAAACTGTTAAGGCAAGATCTAAATATTCTAATAATGATAAAAAAGTAGATGAACTGGCCTAAAACGGAGCTAATGTTTAAGTATCGTCCAGTATATTTTGGGAAGTGATCAAGTGTCCGAATAGCTAGAATCCCCTCAGGATTCAGAACCGGTGGCTGTTAATAAAAACATCATTTTATTGATCATAAAATTTATTATCTGCATAATACGCTTTCGGGACACGAAGCTTTTTTGAGATCGAATTGCTCCTACTCATACGTAAATTATTCAATTTTTTTTGATTCATTATAATATAATTTTATGACATCGTTACCATCTTTATGTTAATATCAATAGCACGAGGGAATAGAAGAATTTAAATGATAACGTAAACTGAATTTCACAGGCATTAAGAGAATGGAAATAGTTAACAGAAAAATTATCTAACCGACTAACCTTATCACTTGTTTTTGAAGTACAGCTTTGGACTTGCCATTAGTGACCTTCGAACTATTTAAATTTTTAATTAAAACTTAAACAATTCTTCGATATTTGTTCCTTATGAAACATTTTTCATGTGAAATGAAGGAATGTAGTCTCTAGTTAGTCTAGTTCAGTTAAGTAACACTGAACTGTTACAACTAAACCATTCAGTATGCAGTATTAGGTAGACTCCGTGTCATTAAGAGAAGCCACTAGAGTCTAGAAGCTGCAGTCGTATGCGCGAAGAAGCTGCACATAACAATATCTGAACAACAATAACTTCTAGACTCTAGTGGCTTCTTCCTGTCTATAGCTATTATCAAGGGCATATCCAGCGCAAAACAGAAGGAGGGGCATTAGGAAAGTTTCTAAATTCCATAGCCTTCTCAAAAGCAGTGACGGCTCGTCAGGGTGGGCAAGATGGGCTGGGCTGTGCCCACCTTGTGGGTTTTCAAAGAGGCAAACATTAAAAGCCAATATTACTCTTTATTTTTTTCATGAAATCTCACTTCTCCCGCTGTGAATATAAAACATAGAGCCTAAAATCCGTAATTGTTACATATAGAAAATCCTCAATGTGCGCATATGCCATCTTGGTAACAGAGGCATATAAGCATAATCACGTGTGGGCGCGCCCATGCAGACCGATAGTAATTGATATGAAAGACAAAGAGCGTGTGTGAAACGCTTGTGCTTTGCTCACTGATGATTCGGGTAACCAAGAGAGCCTGTTGCGCTCGAAACAATAATGCCGATTGTTCACATTTATGAAAAAAGCAACTAGCAAATGCCGATAAAATAAAAGCACCGCTAATTCATAAAAAATGCAAAATAATAACGAAGGTCTATTTTGAATTGAATATACTTTTGTTGTGTTCTTGTTTTCGTTGCCACTTCGAAAGGTTTGGAAATTGATGTAAGATGTAAGCACACTCCAGTCTCTCTTTTCCCTGTGGAGGTACCCTACTTTCGACCCATGTCCAGTGAGCACCTGAGTCAAGAAGTAGTTCTCGTCCCCGAACTTCCGGTCCATCCAATCTCTCCAAATCCGAATCGCTCCTTTTAGCGCGTCTTCAAACTCCTCCCACCTTCTCTCCATTCCCTCCTGCATCCATTCCTGTACTTCCTCTCTGGTCCCCCCCATACTTCACGTTCTCCCCTACGATGCCTTCCAAATTGTAAAAAGTGCAATATTATGTGTCTGGTGCATACATTTGAACACACTATATATAGTAATGAAGTAAATAACACAACACATTTGAACAGGAATCTGTAACCGTTGCGTCATAGTGACCAGCGGTGCTATCTCCACTGATAACGCCCGTTATTGTAGTGTTATTGACAACCATAAAGAGCTGATTATGGAGATGTGTATAGAGACATATGCATGTATCTAACCCTTCGGGTGAAGCTTTATAGACGTGAAAATGTATGTGTACAAATTTGTATTCTATGCAAATCAAACTATTGTTAAAATATATGGAACGAGAAAAATTTACTGGATTTTTGACAGTTAGGAACATTTAATTTCACTGTTTTTTTGCAGTGAAAAATTTGGTTTATGGTTGCAAAATTTTATTTTTTCCACTACTAGCTGTGAAGTTGACAATTATTGCTTCTTCTAACCAACTGAGAAGTTGAACTTCTCTATTAGTGGTTAATAATTTTCTATTATTAACCTAGATCAATAATGGACAAATCCAAATATTTTGAGAATTCAGGGATAGTGCAACTTGTCCTAAATAATTTTGTATACCCAGGAGATTGTCTCTAACATATTTGCTGCTTGAAATAACCTATCAAGATAAAATTATTCTAATAAAAATGCCATTAGTTTAAAACTCGCGCTCAATCAAAAACGACTGATGACATAACGAGTACGTTCATAACATATCGAAAACTGACAGTGTACTTGTCAGTCAGACGACGGAGTAAACGTTTCTCGTGGTGCGTTTGTGAATTATTTTTAATTTTTGTCTTGAATTTGGCTAGTTGTGGAAAAAATTGTATATACACCATGGTGTTGGGACATTTATAAACCTCGCACCTTATTCCGCTCGGGGCAAAGCCCCTCGCCAAATAATCTTGGTGCTCGGTCAATAATAACAGTCTTCACCACCTTGGTGTATAATATACTATTTTTTCATTGGTAAACCATTTTACCTATTTAAAGCACGCCTCAGCGTGTTTAAATCGAACTTTAAAACACGCGCATTTTTTAAAGTTACCGTGGCAACATCAACAGCTTGAGAAACTAAGTGTAAATCAGTCTAAATGACAATTTTTTTATTATCTGATAGGAGTATTTTGTAACGTCAAAACCTTTATTCGAACAATATTTAACAATTTCAATTTTATGAATGAAAATGGAAAGTACAATTGGTATTGTTTGAGACATTAATATTTCGATTTTCCAAATCAGAGGAAATGGTATTTAAATTGATATTATTAACATTCTCAGAACTCAATGAGGTTGTTTTTCTCATTTCCATGACAACGCAAGGTATACTTATGTAGCATCACGAATTCAACCATTTCACTTCATTAGTTCTTATTTCCATTTCTTGTTGTATTTATAATTTCAATGTTCACCAATAAAAAAAATTGCGTAAAGTATTCGTGGATAACTGGTCTCTAAAACACTTGCTCTTCGCCGTCGTGCTCGAAAAATCGCGCGTGTTTTAAAGACCTTAATATCCACTTATACTTTAATATACTATTTTAATATTGGATAGTTTATCACGTGTAATTTCGAAAAAATATATAACTGATTGAAGGATATCAAGAGCTAAATGGGAAGTAAGTATTGAGTGTACTGTAGCGAATTTGTGAAATAAAATAATTTAATTTTTTTAATAAAATACTTAATATTTCCAAAACAGTTGAAGGTATAGGACATTGTACATAAAGTGTGCCTAGAATTTTCTGAAGAAACCAAAAAATAAATAATATACAGGGGGTTGTGTTTCAAATAAGAGCGTTGGTATTGGTCACTGTCACATGACACACCCCATATATATTTTTTTGAAAAAAATGCGCATTTAATAATACAAATCGATTTTCCCAATACAGCCTCATTCATTCGTTATAGAATTTATTCCATAATAATAATAATAAACTTTTTCAGATCATAATTACAAGTAAACACAAAGTAAAATGACGTCATACAAACAAAAAACTTAATACTTAACCAAAAACAAAAAAGTACCGTATACATTAAACACTAATAAAATCTTGCAACGTATAAGGTTCCAAATTTATTAACATTTTTCTAATCTCGTTCTTAAACATTTTTTGTGAACCAATTTCTTTTATTTTATCAGGCAGAGAATTAAAAAGCCTTAGACACATATAATATGGGCACTTTTCGGTAAGCGTCAGTCGATGTATTTGGTAACTAACATTCAATGTTCTTGTATCCATGAGTCTTCGGTCTTAAATCAAATAATTTTTTATTTTTAAACAAAAACATTAAACATTCATAAATATAAACAGCCCAAAATGTCATTATTCCAAGACATTTCTACACACATTTCTACACGTTTCATTATACTCCATATTTCTAATACCTCTTATTATTCGCCTCTTAACAACGAAAATGTCCTGCGCTAAGCTGTGCCTTCCCCAAAAAATAATGCCGAATTTTAACACAGATTCAAAATTTGCATAATACATTATCCTAAGAGTGCTCTCATTCATATACCTGCCAAGGACCCGAATTCCATAACAAATTGTATTGAGTTTTTTTTCACACTATTTATATGAGAAAACCAATCAAAAAATTTATATAAATTTATATATAAATACCTAAAAACTTTGCGTCTTCAGAAAAAACTAGTTCTTTATTGTTAATATCTATTACAGATGGCTTTGTGACTGTTGCTTGTTTTGTTCTAAAAAGTAAGATATTTGTTTTGTCTTTGTTTAAAACTAATTTATTTTTTTCAAACCATTTTGTTGCAAGGGTGAACAAATGGTTAGCCTTTGTTAAAATGTCTTGTATGTCCTTGCTGCCGACAATTAAATTAGTATCATCGGCATACTTAACAATATGTTGATACGATTGGGTGGCTATAAGAGAGAGGTCATTGACATATAATATAAATAGGATTGGTCCCAAGATACTTCCCTGTGCGATTCCTATGTTATTGGGCATTATTTCTGATTTACACGTGTTCCCCCCTTTGTAATTGCTACTGTTTGCTTCCTATCATTCACGTACGATATAAACCATTTTTTTACAACTCCCCTTATTCCATACATTTCTAACTTTTTAATAAGCAGTTCCCTATCAAGACAATCATAAGCCTTGGACAAATCCAAAAGGATTCCCAGTGCCAACTCGCCCTTCTCTAGCTGTTCTATGATAAACTGCAAAAATTTAAAAATAGCGGTTTGTGTCGATTTTCCCTTGATAAAACCATGTTGGCATGTATTAAATAAATTGCAGTCCCTCACAAACTTAACCAATCGGGTACTGATCGCCAACTCAAAAACCTTGGAGAATCCAGGCAACAGACTTATAGGTCTATAATTGTCAAGAACTTCGGGATCTCCTTTTTTATGCAGGAGTTTGATTAGTGCAATTTTTAAATTTTCAGGAAAAATACCATACGTAAATGAGTTATTTATCATATATCACAAAACATCTTGCAATTCAAAAACGGACATCTTTACAATACTAGTTGGAATGTCATCAATACCGCTACTATGTTTGTTTTTTATATTTTTTGCAATTTTGTAAATTTCGTCCGGTGTTACCGGAGTTAAAAACATGGATTTGTCATTTTGTGACATATGAGAAGTAAACGGTATATCGACCAGAAGTTTTGGAATAATAGAAAATAAATGTTTATTATACTGTTTAGCGATCAATACAGGATCCCCCTCTAACCCAATTTCTGAGAAACATTTATCTTTTCCATTAATTTCTTTGCATACGGTCCACATGCATTTTGTTTTGTTATCTGAGTCTTTCACCCTGTCCTCATATTTTTTTGAGCGCGATTTGATTAAAAGTTGGTCATACATTCTCTTCTCACTGTCATAAAGATCTTTATACATTTGATTGTTCCTTGACAATGACAAAAAAATATCTAACCTTCGCTTACATTCTATAAGTCCAGGGCTATTTGGTGCAGTTACATTTGGTTTTTTACCACTTAATTTTAGAGCATTTAGCTGTTCCACACTGTATACGGGATAACTCACTTAAATCTCTGACAAGAAAAGTATCCCATTTTCCACTGAGCTGAATTTAAATTTTCTATCGAAGCAGAAAGTGTTAATAGATTTGTTATTTAACTGGCGACGTCTTAATTACTACAAATAAATTAACAATCTTGAAGACATGTATTATATGGGAAGTGAAAGGGGTGAAACTACACCATCTTACGACGAAAAGTTAGGTAAAGTTTGAATCGGGGTGTGTATCGAAGCAGAATGCGCTTGACTCGTCTCGTTTCAGTACAAGTGTCATCCAAATAGCCAGAGGGATAGACTTATTTTGATTTAACTGATTCGGAAGTGTCGACACTACCACGAATTTATGTTTTGTCTTTTGGATAGTAACTTTGAACTACCTCATAAGCGGGCTCTATAAAATATACGAGGGAACTCCAGTGAAAATTCAGAATAAAATATCACAAGGAAATTGAAGTGACACTACATTAATTGAAGTTTAAAAATTATTTTACACAGAATACACTGTTTTCTTGACTCTCTAGTCACGTGTACACAGCTATAAAAATATTCACCTTGAGATAATTGGACTGAGGGAACTAATAATTTCTGAGAATTTCCTTAGAAGCTGAGTAGGAGGAAGGGGGCACAAAACAAGTGGTCTGTTTTACCCAAATCTACGTACTTAGATATAACATAAAATTGGAATTTTAAATTTTATTAGAAAATAAATTAAAATGTTATTTGAAATAAATCAGTTACATAAGAAATAAATCCTTTTAACTAAAAAGACTGTTAAAAATTAGAAGTAAAGTTGCAAATGGAAAACGTTTACGTAATTACAGTAGCTCTGTAAAAAGATATAACTTTGCATAAAGTGTATAACCTGCCAAACAGTGAAATTAGTAGAAACGTTCGTTTTTGTGTCATAACTAAGAGTTAATGACTAATTTATATACCTCGTTATAAACTATTGTTATTTTAATTTACTACCAAAACATTATGTTAGTTGAAGAGGTGTGTAATACAACACATATACATCTCTATCAAAGTAAATTTACATACCCATTACCTACCTATAGAACGCATGGTTGATGGGGTAGCTGTAAATATTAAAGCTGAATTAAGGAAAGTGACATACAGTTAATTTGGCTATTGTTTGCGAGATTGAAGGAGACGCATTTCCGTAAATTGGAAAAAACAATTTCATTTTCATGCAAATTGTTTATAAGCTACTGCGATTGTAATCGTATAATTTACATATTTTGCAGACTGGCAGGAAATAACGATAATAAATAGATTTAAATTTATAAGATATTCAAAATTTTATACTCATGAACACTTGAAAGCATATCTAATTAAAAATGAAACAAATTTCGATATTGTTAACGTAAAATATATTTATACAAAAACAGATTATGAGTGACAGTAAAGCAGTTGTGAATATTCTTATAATTTTATATATCAGACATGAGTGAAAATCCGTTAAATCACTACGAGAATGGGCTCGTTTACTGAAATTTTTAAATCATTTTTAACTGTCGTAAAACAAAATACTAAGGATAAAAATATGATTCTGAAAATTTCATGTCAATAGAATATGTCGTTCTCCTAATACAACCAATTAAACAAGCATACCGTAGCGGGGCGAAGACTATGACTGTGACGTCACCGCATATGAAAGTTAATGTGCGCTAACATTACGCTTCTGACTGTAACGTGCCTCGCGTAGAATTTGTTTATTTTGAATTACTTACAAAATTTTGTGCGAATAAAATAAAATATTAAATCTTCCAGAAGTGGACTTGCTAATGATTATGGAGTTTTTCAATCAAAAACAAGAGTTTATTAAATTATAATTTTATACTATGTGACACATCGTTTTTGGCTGTTTTCCGGCCAGAATGATTGAAAATGTCAATATTTTCATAAATACATGCTCTCTCAAATGATATACAGGGTGATTCCAGATGTTTTATTTTATTCCTGGTCTGGTGGACAAAGTTACGGAGATAACGCTATGGGTTACTTGGTAAAAAAATCTCCAAATGATATTTATGATAAATGTGTAGTGGAAATTAAATCACCAATGTTGAAAGGAACAAGAAAAACTTATTTTTATGAAGCAGGTAATATTAGTTCCAAATGTTTACATCAGATTCAAATGCACATGCACCTCACTGGTAAAAAAAGCGATATTTGTTAGAGCTGATCCGGACTTTCAATCAAATCAAATAATTTCTTTTGAAACATATAATATACGCCAGCTTTGTTGATGATCTACTGAAAAGATTACCTGTTTTTTGGAAAAAAGCAGTATTTAATAAAATTTAATTTGTGAAGAACTGACCCATTATTTTATTAAATAATTTTTAACATTAATAACACCACAAGCTATAAGAACAATATTATTTACGTATTTAAAAAAAAAATAGATTAATACAAGCGTGTGGTTTTCAATAACCCTCTCAATGTGGATTCACAACGTATTTTATAAGGTAATTTATAACGATTCTGATTGAAGAAAAGTGAAATCCTAAAAATACACAAAGAATGTTGACTTCAGTGAATGCTTTGAGTCTTTTTATGCTTTTCTGCCATTGCTTCCGTTTTTTTTGCATCCCTATTAATATAAATAAATGTTTTGTTAGATGTTTTAATTGTAGTACTCTTACATTCTGGTACCGCACAATATTTATATTTACTCTGAAAACTAACTGACTAACTAACTAACTGAAAACCGATCGGCGCGGTATCCGCTCTCTGAACGAGAGATTTCATATGCGATGACGACACGGGTGAAATTCGGAGAGGAGCGCTGTTTGATGTTTATAATTTTTTTTAGGCGACGTCTAATTTTTTGCACAGAGCCTCAAAATGATATGTTCTTCCTAATGGTAAAATAAAAAAAATATGTAAATGAGCCCATTCTTGTTTTCATCACAATAATAAAATGCTGGAGTGGATTCTTAGTTTTGGAATACCTGACGCCAGAGGCTTTGGAGCGTTCCTTGACAACTAATTTATTTCGTCATACTATTAATAAATTTACAAATGACACTTGGTAACTGTCAACAAATTAATTTTCATATGACTGTGGTATTCACAATATTTTTTTCGCCTACCTTACCGGAAAACAAATCATATGAACACCAAAAATTGGGTGGAGAGTATTGTGTATCAACCCAAGGGCGGAAAATTCATAACGCCACGATAATTGAAGTTTTTCACAATCTGTCACTTGATGACTCTGACGTTTCACGAGACTTTTTCAATGAAACGTCAGTGAATGTCAAAGTTGTGTTATATTTTTCTTCTATTTTTTGGTTTATTCGGTAGACGAAAAACAGTTGTGTGTCACACATGCGGGTAACGCTTTAGCAGCACTTAACTATCATCAGCCCTCGCTTCGCTACGCTTGATCGTGCATCTGTTGCTAAAGCTCAATTTCTGTCCTTGAGACCCAATATACTATTGTTATTGATGGATATTATATTCTTTGCATACCAACAAAAACATTAATAATAGCTATTAATCGTAGTTTTCCAACAAATTATTTTTCAAGACATTCAGTCGAAATACCACAAGATTGAATCGTATTTAAAAAAAACGAAATGTTAGTTTTTACAATTATTGATTGGAATTAGAATCTCACTTGGAGATAAAATTTATTTATAATTTAGTTATCATTAAGAATTCATAGTACTAACTTATAAAAATATTTTAAAAATTAATCGTTGTTTTCCGAAAGCTTGGTAAAGAGTTCACTTGAGTAAGCAATACATATTTTTAATTTACTGTGTGTATCCTCACTTTGTGGAATCTACTTATATCAATTTTTTTAATCAAGGTAACTGTTTCTAAAGAATTCTACTTCAATAAAAAAATATATACGAAAATTCTTAATTATTTTGATAACTATGTATTTCGATATTTAAAATATCATCGCCAGAATGACAGAAGTTACATTCAGTATGCTGCCTAATTGATGTTTGATATTTTGGCTAGACCAAATCTTGTGGTTGACTTAATATATATGAATAAAAAAGAAGAATAAGATATAATATTACAAATATCCAAGCTTATGTATCATGATCCCTATGGGGATATCATGGATATCTTTTTCCTATTTAAGATCAGTTTAACTGTGCAATGATATTCGAAACCAACGGAAACTACTGCAAGCACCAAATGTGATGGCGAGCCCGCCCCCATGCGCATAAACTCATTTTCAATGTTACCTTCCACTACAGCTCTTGCAAGACATAGAAATGCTCTGTACAGGGGCGTATTATTAGTTGTCCTCCAATTCTGTTGGCGTTTGGCATTGTCTGAATAATTTTTGTGGTATAGGTACGACACTGACCGGCAAGGGGCTTATCGTAATCCAATAGTAATTTAGTTGGGAGAGTCTATACCTGAGCGATCGCTCGCCATCACGTTTGGCGCTTGCAGTATATCTGCTTATCTTCACAATTGTTACTTAAGAAGACAATTTAATAGTGGAGAGCTCCCTAGATGTATCTGCTCATTGACGACTTCATATTGTGGGTTTCTTAAGTGTCTTCTAATTTGCAATTCTTCGAGGAAATCTAGTTCTTGTTTCTCATCACAAATACACAGTAGGTACATCCAATTCTGTATTAGGTGTTAATGAATGTTTGGTATCAAGTAGATGTTCGATTTTTTATTGATGCATTTGTCTTTCAGTAGTTTCTGATACTTCCAATACACTTTTTTTCCGGCAATTATTCTTCCGTTCAGCCTCCTTTTCGCTGCATCTTTTATTAAGTTACTGAATGTATTTTACAAGTTTTTTATCTCTAATTATTCAAGCTAAACTAAATCATCGACATATATTATTTGCAGAGAGCTGTGACTAATCATTCTTTTTATCTATTGCCTTCATCATTCCGTCTAGTGTTATGTTAAGAAGATTTGTAGACAGACTATCTTCTTGCCTTACACTCACTTCAATGTTAATGTCTCCTGTACGCCCGTCTCTGGTTATCACCTTTGCAATCGAGTCCTTCATCAAAATAGCCACTCTTCACTATTGTGGATAATGGGAAAAATACCTGATATAAATTATCGGTCTGTGAAACTAATTTTATTTGTGAATTGAAAGCAAAACTTGGCTCATTTCATTTTGTAACAATAGATTTTTTAAAACCATTTCACTGTAATTCTATTGGAATGTAAAGGATGAAGATGGTACGCATAGCGTAATGGACGAATCACTATACACGTCATGGTCAATTTGTTTCCATATGTACTACTATACATCAGGCTTTGGTTGTCGTTAAGTCTCTCGGTCGGTATTAGCTAGAAACTGTCACGTCGACAAATCTGTTTGTACCATTAGGATATTTCGCTAAAATTACATTTGTCAGGTGGAATTTAATACCTATATTCTCCTCTAACGGAATTTCCACCCGTACCGTATATCCCCTATCCAGACTCAAGTCCGTAAGCTTCATTTATTTTGACAATGATTAGTCGCTAATTCTGATTAGATTTACCATACACACAATATAATACGACCAGCATTTGATTAGATGTTGCTGGAAACATTGTTTACGTGAATAAATTTCTTGATTACTTATTATATCCATTCTAGCATATAAATGAATATATTACTACTATTTTAACTTCAAAATTTATAATAGACCATTCCAAAATTACGTCACTGATAAGTAGGCCATATTTTTTTGGGTCCTCATGTCATATTTTATTCAGTTTTCATTGTCTAACAAGGGATTACAGTTAGGCTTTAATTAATGATAAGTGCTTAAAATTCTTTAAAATGCCTTAGTTTTGTAGTGTTGTTAAGTATGTAATGCGGAAAGAAAGAAATTGTTTCGATCTTCAACCAAGTGAGGTGATATTTCTGTGCTATTGAAAAGGTGATAGTGTGGTGTTCGTTTATTGCAGAGTTTAGTCACGTGCTGATGGTGTAAGGATGGTGTGATCCAGTGTATAACACTTAATACACCACCATTTTGTACCGAGTAAACAGTGTCCCACCATGTTTACACCATTCATACCCCAAAGTATTACCGAACGCAATAATAGTGTGCACTATATTTTCTTTGACCAATGGGCTCATTTACATATTTTTTTTTATTTTATTATTGGGAAGAGCACATCATTTTGAGGCTCTGTGCAAAAAATTAGACGTCAGCGAGACTCCTAAGTCGCCTGAAAAATTCTTAAACATTAAACAGCGCTTCTCTCCGAATTTCAGGCGTGACGTCATCCCATATGAAATCTCTCGTTGAGAGAGCGGATACCGCGCCGATCGGTTCTCGGTTAGATGACTACTTAGCTAGTAACAGTATTTTGCTAGCTTATATGCTTATTATTTATTATACGTTTTAGCATAATCTAAACAGTCTTACGTTTGTGAAATAAGAACGTTTAGATATAATTTAAACTATTCGACACAATGGACCAGAACCAGAGTAAAAAAGCTATAAATATTGTTCGGTTCCAGAATGTAAAAGTACTACGATTAAAACATCTAACAAAACATTTATTTCTATTAATAAGGATGCAAAAAAACGGAAGCAATAGCAGAAAAGCATGAAAAGACTCAAAGCAATCACTGATAAGTCAACATACTTTGTGTATTTTTAGGATTTTATTTTTCTTCAATCAGAATCGTTATAAATTACCTTATAAAATACGTTGTGAATCCATATTGAGAGGGTTATTGAAAACCACACGCTTGTATTAATCTAAATTTTTTTATATACAGGGTGGGGCACTATGAACGAACTATTCTCTGGCGTCTTAACGGCAAATATAATTAGGAAAAATAAGACGTAGAATTATGTAGATCACTTAGGACTATAATTTAAAAATATTTTGGAATATACAGGGTGTTCCAAAAAAGCGTGCCGTATCAAAGTTAGGTTCCTTTGAATGGAACACCCTGTATTTTA